>JAPYZJ010003295.1:0-16902 GCA_030522765.1 Ophioninae sp. B BG-2022a | reverse complement strand
ATCTTATACCACTCTTGTTGCGCAGGCGCAAGATACACAAAGCTATGTCATAATTATATAGGGTTGTTTGCACTAGCTACATTTTTTACACTTTCATCGAATATACCAATGCAAAGTTCACAGAAAGTGTAAAAAGGTAGAAAATTGTAGCGGAAACAACCGGAACATATCGGAGTTTTCATCAATGAAAACTTCTAGTTTTTTCTCCCACCGACGAACCGTACATGCGAAGTGTGGCAACGTAGCTCGAGTGCCCATGGCGGGCATATTTGAATATCAGATATCGCCGTGGTGAGGTGATTCGTTCAAAAAACAATATTTCAAAGATAAGTAGTATATTTCATTAATTTACAAGCTGTGAAATTTCAGTATATTATTATTGCTTACATCCATACTTGACACAATTCAGATGTTTAAAGAAAACTTTGAAATTTACGATATTATGCATGTCTATCAGTAAAGTATTGGATGTGCCGTGCATAACCTCTTTTTCCAGCGATTCTATATTCAACTTGTTTCAAAATTGAAATATTTTTACGCATTAACTTTTTAAAGCCTCGAGTGGTCTATTTTGAAATAAAAGCTCTGAAGTATTTACAGATTGACTAAGTTCTAAAGCGTACTCATAAATGATTATCTAAATGCATTAAGTATGTTGTGAGTAGGTTTTAACTTTATAATTTGTAAATATATTAAAATTTCTTAATGGACGTACAATTCCAAAATGTCACAAAGTTTTTGTCGAATTATACTATTCGCTGAGGTCATTGTTTTACATTTTATGGTATTTACTGTCGTATGACAGGTCCATGTATGAACTTATATATATATATGTACATACACATAATTATTTGAAATCGCGACTGTGTCAGTGTCGACTTAGTATAATAGGGAAGTTTTCCGTTACAAGGTAATCATCCTCGAACAGAATAATGAGGTTCACTTCGAATTCTGCAAAGAATAAAAAAAACGTCAGATAGCAAAATTATAGATCGTTCATGCATATAACGAATAATTAATAATTAATCCAAACAAAATATAAATCCGCAGATTTCTTATTTACTATGTGAAAAAATAATTGTCTCACCAACTTTGAAGTTACTGGTACTGAGTGTCGGGCAAGTGAACAATCTGGGAAATATCATGTAAATTGGTATAGCAAAACCTGGACATACATTGCCCTCGCCTATCTGTATATTCTGTATTTCTGTGGCTGAAGAAAAAAAGTAACAAAGGAAGAAATTTCGAGTAACCATGATTGTCGTTCCAAGAGATCCAAGCATTCAACCTTTCAGATTTCAAACGTACCATCTCTGGAATAGCCTTCGGCACAACCGCATGTTTCCACCCTTACCAGCTGTAGCTCGATCGATTTGATAATCGCCTCGCAGCTTTCGATAATGACCTAGATGCGAGATAGACGGCAGAATGATGCAGTAGAATTTATTGTTGAACATTTTGGAACGTCGAGTTAAACCGGTGCACGTACCTCTCCGGTCAACGGTTCTGACAGCTTGCACTCGAGCGTATCGATTTTTCCAGATATGCAAAATCTTGGTATTGTAGATCTTTCCCTTACATTTTGCAAAGATTCCGGCATTATTTTAAAGCATACAGGTTTAGGACGTTTTCTAGTTTCGTCGCTGTTTAAATCCTCCACTATAAACTCTAGAGACTTGCTTGCATCTTTCGCGAGAAAATTTCTTTTCACGTCGCATCTTATTGTGTATTGCGTGTTAACGAATACCCCGTGATAAGTTTCGTAGAGAGATTTGCTTCCTCTTGGCTTTAACGGTAGTTCAAATGGGATTTCGGTTTTTCCAGAAGGTATTTTGCCAGGTGGAGCAACGTCGAGTGTATATTGAACGAGCTGAATAGGCTGTAAGGAATACATCGCCCGTATATATTACGCATTTACCTATAGAAACGAGTAAGAATTTTTCGATTTGTCGCAACCTTTACGGAGTTGTAGAAAGCTTCGAAAATCCCAACGTTTTTCGAACTCAATTGAAGGTTCACGGAACCTTCCATTGTGAGAAAAATACCATCGTGCTTAACGTCCGAGTTCGTTTGCAAGAGCAGCAAACCCGAAACGATTTCCTGCAAATTACAACCTAACCTCTAAGCTGCTTGGCAAAGTCTAAGATGCATGACGTATCATGAAGAAAGTAAACCACTGACTACTCACACCTTCGTGATAAATCTTACTCGCTCTTTTTAATCTTATGTCAAGATTAATGGACATTGTGCTTTAATTATTGTCAAAGTTCGAATGCATCCGTAAACTTCGAAATAAAAATTTTTGACAGTTCACCTCCGCCACAGTTATGCCATTTTATAGTGTTTTTCGAAACCGTCGTTAGAGGGCTATCGTCCTTCAGTGCAGGATGCGACATATACTTTTTGTACATCGAAACTTAAAAAATGACGAAACTGGTGCTTTACGCGATAGAACAAAAAAACTTGACCTACATAAGTTTTGTTCAGACTGTCATGAAGTTTCGCGACCTTTTTAACTATCTAGACCGTTTGGAATCTTTAATTATTTTAAGCGGTAATTGAATGAAGCTAGCTGCTTTTGAATCACGCGCAACTTATATGTTGACCAATCGCAGCGCACAGTCAACCGGTGACAAATGCCATCCATTCGAGCGGTTTCCGGCCGCCTTTTCCCACCGCCATCTGTATTACTTCCGTTCGTGTGCTCGGATCAGGCTTGGAAGCCGCAGATTCAAATCGACGGAGTCGTTACAGCGAGCGGTTGTGGACACGGTCTGTGTTGATCGCTCGTTGGCAGATACACTGAAAAGCAGGACCGCGTTAAGAAATATCGCTGCGTCTACTATTCAGATTTTGATATCGCGAATAATTTGTGTACCACGAGAGAAAAGACAATTCGACGATGGCGATGAGAAAGCGGACAGCGCTTACGGTAAGTACCGAGAGGAAAAAGATACAGAAGATTTATCCGGACCACTCGTGAGGATCGCGGTGTAACCGTCACTCACCCCCCAAGCGTTTAAATGCCCCTCCTGGCTTTCTTTTAAAAGGCCTCGCAGTCAGCTCCATCGTATTTTCATGGCTTTCGATAAATCTTTCTGCGATTTACAATTTTTTGGAAATTATCATCGAATAATGAATAAACGTAAAAAATGTATTCATATATCCAATATATGTCTTGAAGTCAAGCAGTCGACTCTGGAGCGTGAGAACAGCGTTGGAGAAAATTGACGCGTCCTCGGAAGAAAAAAATCCGTTTTTATTTTTTCCCCGATATATCGCGCAAATTTTCTATATTTTCAGATTTAACTGAAAATTCATAAACTGTTTATAACCGATTATTGTACACGTTGATTTCGTATACTTAAAAATTTAATAAATCTTTTATACTCTAATAATTAAGGAGAAGAAATGAGTTTGATAATTTAATTGCAGATCAATGTAAATCAAGAGAATACAAGACTCGTTAAGCCTGTGACAAATGGAATAATTACTCAACGGACGAGGCAAGGGCCACTGGGAGAAATCGGCAATAAAGTAAATGTGACACGAGGTGTTGAGCCAATCAATAAAGCAAAAGTACTGAACAAATTGCCTGTAAAGCCAACCATCGGCACTGTTATCAACAAAGCCGAGGAGAAACCAGTCACACGAGCACCCAAGCTGATATTGAAAAAAGAACAGCCTATCAAAATCGAGCCCCCCCAAGAAGAAAATACGAAAGAGCCGGAGGCATTCTCGTCGGATCTTCTACCAATAGAGGACATAGATGAAGCTGACAAGAATAATCCAATCTTAGTATCCATTTACAGCAATGATATATATAATTATCTGAGGCAGCTCGAGAAACAATATCCGATATCGAAAGGATTTTTGAGCGGTCAAGAAGTTACGTCAAAAATGAGAAGCGTTCTCATAGATTGGCTGGTCGAGGTTCATCAACAATTTCGCTTGTTGCAAGAAACTCTATACTTGACCGTTGCCATAATCGATCGTTTCTTGCAAGTAAGTGCCGATATCTTCGGATCTTCAGGGCAAAATGGCATACCGAGAAATCTTTAAGCTGACATTGATAGCTGCAATATTGTGTGTTTTCGATACGTTGATTTTCTTTTAAAACAAATGTGATTCTCCTCTGACCTTGGATTTTCGTTGTATACATTTAAAGTCATTGGGCGAAGCTGCTTTTAAGAAAAGTTTTCAAAATGTAGAGAAAAAGATTTTACAAACAGTTACAATATAGTTGAGGTTTTCTCATTTTATTAAAAATTATAAACATTAAAAATTTGAATGTCACAGGCACACAAGACGATAACGAAAAAAAGGCTGCAGCTCGTCGGGGTCGTGGCTATGTTCATAGCGTGTAAATACGAGGAAATGTATTCTCCTGATATAGATGACTTTGTCTATATCACTGATAATGCTTACACGAAAACGGAAATATTGCAAATGGAGATGGTAATAATAAAGACTCTCGACTACTCGTTGGGCCGCCCATTGCCGCTACACTTTCTCCGAAGATATAGCAAAGCAGGACGGGTGAGAAGTTTTCTTTGTCACACCGATTATATTTCTCCACAAACAATGGCGAATACAAATAATGACATTAATTGTCAATTTTAAAAAGGCACTTCCGGTTCACCATACTATGGCAAAATATTTTCTGGAGCAGTGCTTGTTGCATTACGAACTTTCTCATCAGCCACCGAGCCTCATAGCTGCAGCGGCAATGTATCTCTCATTCTTGTAAGCATTTCTTTTATCGTTTCGATCGATCGTTCGATCTTTGCTTCCTTTCGATCTAAAAAAAAATGATGCAATAGAAGAATACGGCTTTAATTGATTTTTCTTGTGAAAACCAAATATAGCGTCATCGGTCACGAGGAAAAGGCCGATTGTCAAGTGATCTGGCCAAATACACTTGTGCACTACAGCACTTACAAGAGGGACGACCTGATGCCTGTGGTTCATGATATAGCGGCGGCGGTGGTAAACGCGGAGAAGGGCAAATATCAGGCGGTGGTGAGGAAGTACACCCACGCCAAACAGATGAAGATCAGTCTCCGTCCTGAGCTCAAATCACCAGCGATGCTTGCACTAGCGAACGCAGTCAAGAAAGAGTGAATGATCCATTCTTTTTTTCTGTAATATAACGCTGCCAATGTTTTTCTTTAAATTTGTTTTTTTTTCATCACTCACATTTCTACACGCGTGCGCCAACTGTCGAGAGGAAAGTCTGGCAGCTTTCATCATTTGCTAAGCGGCCACGTAAAATCGGCAACTCGAATGGTTAACTTGAAATTGAAGAACTTAGCAAAGAGCAAAGCCGAATTGTTATTCATCAGCCAAAAGTATTCTTTGAGATCTTTTTTTTTTATACTTCGACATTTAACTGACATAGACTCTTCGATATAGTAATATATACATATATATGTGTGTATCAAGAAGCGCAATAATGCCCGGGAGCCAAATAACTCGGACTAAGTGACACAGGCTAAAATATTTCGACGTCGCTGTCCCTTTCAGTATCATCCGGTTTTTAGTCGAGCCTTGCCGCTTGAACCCTCCGTCGTATTCTTATATGCGTTCCCTGTGAGAGGGGACGATACGACCGGACTTTCTCACGATTATAATCGATCATCTACATAAAATCTGTTGGAACTTCTCACGGATTTTTTTCATGGAATATCATGATTCACGTGTTCAAATTCTTGGTCTTGATATAGTTAAGACTTCTTGGATTTCCGAACAAAACGAAAAAAAGAATAATTATAACCTATAGTTTCTACATTTAGAAATTCGACTTCGAATGAGGAAATTCTGAAGGTCAGGCCCATTCTCAAAAAAGTTCCGACAAATTTTTTCGATAATTGTATTCGTGTGTCATTTACGCTTGGAGAAAATGGTTCGAAAGCACCGAAGCTTCTGTGTACTCTTTGCGCTTTAACTTTGATATATACATACGTAGACCTAAACATTAAGACCTGAGCGAAAGGACATAAGGTCTTTGAGCATGCTTTGGACTAATTCAGTTTTGCTCTTTGCTGAGTCTATACGCTTTTTCCGGGTATTAACGTTGAACAAACAACAAAAGCTTTCACAGACATTTCTCATCGATTGTTCGGGTAAGATTACACGTGTAGAACAAAAATGAAAGAAGACGTATACTCAGACGTGACGAAGCTGATAATAATCGTCGTCATTTTTTTAATTTTATATAGATATATATTTTATACTTAAATACGCTGCAATAGATGCAGATAAAAAACATTTCGTCAGATTTACTTGTGTCAAGACGATCGTACGTTTTCTCGTCACTGTATCCTGTTTCATCAGCGATACAACTTTAACTGCATGTATCTCCTTCGCTTATTTTCATCTGTTACGTCTTGGGACAAATTTATCATGAAATAATACGTTAGAATAATCGATTGAAATCGTTTGCTCGAATTTATAGTAAAATCGCTTCCCAGGGCTTTGAAAACCATTTTTTTCTTTTCATTTTTTTATAGCAGTAAATTTTTATAGAATAAAACAGATAGGCTATATAAACAAAGGCCATTATGATGTCTAGACGAACATAATATGATATACGTAAATTCAGTGCAATAGTTGCAGATTTAAACACTTTACCAATAATTTTTTTCCTAACAATTCTATTTGGTTTTCTCAAGCGTTTCGAGCAATTGCTTTGCGATGGGGAGTACGGAATTTGATTGTACATTCCAGAAACGATCACTCGCGAATTCTCCAAATTTTTGCCGGAATGTTTCAATAGAGGGTGGGGAGGGGGGGAATCGACGGAAGCATTTTTATGTTTTTAAAGATACATCGTGAGCTCGAGGAAAGACAGTAACGAGGTAGCTTAGGAATGTGTCGATACAGGTATAGAAAAATGACAATGCTGGAATAACAATATCTGGAGAAAAGAAAGTCAATTGCAGCGAATTTAAATATAGAATATTGTTTGTTCTTCATAGATAAATATTTTTTTTTTAATATCGGATATTTACACGAATTTTTAACGCTTAGCCACCACGGTGACTTTTTTTTTGTTAAGCTTCCATCTTTTCGAGCATCAATTTAAACTTTTGAGCAGTGCACGTTGCGAGTCATCCAGTTTGTATGCGATAATCCCAATTCGTCTTTCCCTTTCTAATAACTGCCATACCTAGCGAGTTCAGAATATGGGTTCATAAAGTATGCTAAACTGGAGGACTATAAATTTCTGTATTTTTCGGAAGCAATGCTTCGAAAAACATTGCGGTATAGAAATTTACCACCGTCGCTTTTTTTCTCTATTTTAAGTAAATATAATTGACATTTGGTACGAATCGAACCTAGTAATAATAATAATAATAATAATAATAATAATACACATCGCCCATTCAGAATCCGATGCTTGTTTCGTAATTTACGATCACGATAGTGAAATTACGATTGAACAAATTTGATATACCGATTAAATAATGTGGATCGTGCTGGAGCTTTAGAATCCGTCACGGCGTGTATACGGTCTTCGGATCGAAAAGTTTTGCAACGAGAATGATCGAAATGAAACACAGCCACGAAGTTCAGCGGTAAAAATTTTAATGAAATATCGAAAACGTATTATATATTCGTGAACAGGACAAAAAAAAGTCGCAATTGAAAAGTGGAAGAAAATGACTGAATTCTAGGAATCAATTATTATCCACGAGTATATGAATCGATTAAATTTTTTCTCTATTGGATAAAGCAAAAATAGTAGTTTTACAAAGCTTGTCAAACTGATTTAAGCAGATTGTGACAAAGAAAAGAACGACAAAACGTGTGCATGTGTTAGTCCGTGTGCGCGTGTGTGTGTGTACGTGTGCTTTGAAATTAGATGAGACTCGACTGTAAATTCCAGCAAACGATTATTATTTACAAATATATAAGCCGACATGTATATATTATTATTATTATTTTCCTATGCCTCCGCAAACAGTTCCGAATATTAACGATCCAAAGTCTTTCGTGCTTCGCATCGCGCTTTTTACTAAGCTCTTTTGTACCGACTGTATTATCGCTAAACTTCGTTCGCGCTACCATTGGAACTTTTTCGTGTCGCTGCAGGACACGAGGAATCGCACGCCAATGTTCATTACCGTCGAATTTCGATATGTATATATTTTCATTCAATGGACAGCTGACTGGGTGTGCGTTGTAAATAATGGTGATAAACTGATTTGGGCCAAATGTGATGAGCAAGAATGAAACAATAGGGAAAAAAAGCAAGCATAGTGTGTGTGTGCGTGATCAAAATTGACTATAAATTTCAGTAAACGATTACTATTTGCGAATACATAAGTGGACATGTATATATACTCATTGGATAGGGGAAAGAAGAAAAATGCGTTGTAAATAATTTTGTCATACCCATCTTGTCAGCGACAATAAAGAAAACAAAAAAAAGGGGCGATGAAATGTTTTTTTTCGCATCAACAATTCAATCCTTGGTTAAAAAGGATCCGAATCCTTCCAAAGGATCCAGAAAGGATTTTGAACGATCCCTTCCAAAATCCTCCAAAAGGAACATCCAATTTTTAGGAAAATAACATTTTTTTTTACGAGATAACCCCAGGCTAGAGGTCGATTACTGCAATATTCTGTAGCTTAAAGTGGGTAAAAGGCCAGGAAAATTCGAAAACCAATTGGACCAATCAGAGTCACCTGAAATTAAGAAAATGGACTTTTAATGTAACGATGAAAATCGTACAGCGAAATAGTTTGTAATTGGGGAAATTACGAACGTGTCAAGATACAGAAAAACAAAAATGTCCGGAAAGCAAAACTTCAATAACTTCTTGTTAACGAATAAAAACACCAACTGAGTTTGGTCCGAACACGAAGTGATTACAAAAATCCATTCTGATTTATGATTTGTGCTGTTCAATAAACCGTAATATTAACCCGTTAGGGACTGAGTTTTTGAAATTCAAATTTTGTGTTTTTATCTTTATATTTGGGTTGAATGATGACCAGTTAATACGATGATGACAAACGGAAAAAATTCAAAATCTCCCAATTTTGAGTTTTAGACTGTTGCCATATAGCAACGCTAGGTTTGTAGTTTTTGATGTATGATCCGTAAATTAAATTGATTACTCACGTTGCTACATGGCAACGCTAGTTTTTAATGGGTTCATCAAAATGAAAAATAAGAAATAAAAGAAGAAATATTTAATCGATAATATTTTTTTGTTTTTTGCAAAGTTTGAATCTAATCGGAAACTATTAATATTTCCGTTCCAAAGATATCGATCTGCACGTATTTCCTAAATGTCGCGTGTTAAAAGCATTGATTTAATGAATTAATTACTGTCGTATTTCCGAGGTAAGGTATGTTGAGTTTTCGCGGACTTAATTCTAATTTGCAAAATAAATGTCCAAACGATTTTCGAGCCCTGACGATTCGGGTTTCGGCTGCAAAATTCTAAAAAAATATCGAATATATTTTCTCTGTGACAAAATGACCTTTTTCATTATTTTCTCGAAAAAAAAAATTGTCCCGTGGTACTAAATGCCGATATATATGCGTAATCCGAAACACGGTCGGTATACAAAGATACCGATGTTATCCGCTGATGGCACGTGAAACGCGATCAGCCTTTGCGTTCGATCGCGAGTGATGTCCGTATTTTCCAAAAAATTTTGCTTTAACGGAAACACAAGAATATAAAAACATAATAAAATATACATGAAGGACCGTGACGCGAAAGAACTTGAAAAATCGGGGAGGATTTTTTACCGGCTGAGATATTGCGCAATCGAATCGTGCTAAAGTGCTGCCACCGTAAGTAAAAGATTCTCGGGGTTTACGTCCGATGGCACTGCGATACAATCGGGATGAAAATTTGAAAATTCGCTGTTGCGAATGTTAGACCATATGGCGCGGATCGGTTTTAGGGTGAGTGAGAAATCGTTCGAAGCGAGAGAAACAGTTGCTAGGCAACAGTACGGTACGTGGTTGAGTCGCGTGCGTTTTTGAGTGTGTACGTGAGCGTAGCGCAGCCCTCGCGTGGTGTTACCGAGCGGCGAGCCTATGGCACGAGCGGTGCTCCCCAAACTTGAATTAATGCACACGGCCGCCTCCAAGAATATCCTCGGAGCCCATATAGCCTCTTCGGGATTAAAGCCGACTTTGACTTGGCTCGCGCACTACTGCGGCAACCAACGTCGCGGTTAGGTTGACCCACGCGCTCGTCCGAAACTCTTCCTCTTTATTTTTTCCTCTTTATTTTTATTTTATCGTCATCATTTTCCTTTCAACGTTTGTTTACCTGGCACATTCTCGTCCTGTCGTGTTCGCGTGTTCGATGTTGTTTTTTCCGTCCGTCGTTGTCATTCGGCTCGAGCAAAACGGTTGAAAGTTGGAAAAAATGATTAGCGCTGCGCGAACTCAGCGCTGTGGTTAACCGATAAATATTGAGGGGCGCGCTGCGCGCACAACATTTCGGCGGACAAATCGAGGGGGTGCCACGGTCGTTCTTTGTGTGTTCCGCGCGCATCGAGCGTTACGGCCGTAGTATCCATTTTTTTTTTTTGCTTTGTTTTCGTTTTCGCTGATTTGATTTTTTTTCTTCATTTTTTATTCCCTCGAGTCTTCCAACGTTCTTTCTCTCAGAGCCCGCTCATCGAACCTCACAATCGTTGATTCCTCGCGACGCGCATCCCTCTCTCTTTCTCTCTCTCTCTTTTTTTCTCCCTCTTCCGTTACCTTCTCCACGACCGGCGATTCTTTCCTACACGCGAAATAGTGAAACTGTAGTGAACGCCGATAGAGTGGGGAGAAGAGTAGGGGTAAAAAGAAAAAAATAAAGAATTCATCGATGTGTGTTCGCGTCGTAAACCGGTTTTAGGAGGGCGCGTTGCCGCGCGCGCGAGATCCGCAGGCATCGAGACGCCCCGGGGCGAAGGAAGGCGAGAACGGTATAGCTATCCTATCTACGTTCGAGTCTACTATCCGAGCTGTGACAAGTGGAGTTTTCTCTTTCCCTTTTGTGCGTGTGTTTGTGCTAAGCCGAGAGAATTAATCGCGTTCGCACCGAAGAGAGTTCCGTAGCCTTCATCTTTTTTTTTTTTTACTTCCGGTCTTTACGGTGAAGACGCGAAATCACGCGTGTGTGATACTTCTCGTGTACGTAAACAAGGATACGTAGAGAGCGCTGTTACGGCGTGCACGGTGTGTTTTCTTTTTTATTCACGTGCCGCCGGCCAGAGACTTCGGTGGAGGGTTCAAGTGTATTTCGGTGAGAGTGCAATCCGGAAAAAACGGGTACCTCGAGGAAGATGGACGAGGAGGAAATCGACGGTATCAAGTCGCCGATAAAGAGGCTTGGCTCCACCAGAAAATTACTCGTCTTCAACAGTAAGTTCTTTTTCCTGTTACGATTAAGCGTGCTCTCGTTTCAACGAATGACATTCACGCATTAAAAAACACGATCTTTTGCCTTTCAACGAGAATCTTGATTTCTTCTTCTCAATCGTTAATCTAACGAGTTAGACTCGAACCCAAATCCAAATATCGATACACCCGAGACTCTCGTCCGGATCTCTTGACGCGCTTCCAAAAATGTGGAAATACGGTGCACTTTCGAACCACGCGAATGAAAAACTGCAAGATCCGTAGAAATCAATGTTTACGACTGTGTTCGACCCGAAACGCAGGTAATTCGCCAGTTCTAAGAGGGGAAAGATGGAACGCACCTCAGCTAACTGAACGACAGTTCGGTGCGCGTGCGTATGCGCGATTCGATGCGCAAACCTCGCTGATTAGGGATGGGCGATGTTTCGAAATATAACCGATTCTTGGCATATCGATTTTCGAGTATCGTTAGACCAATTCGATTTTTCCACTCAAAACATCGACGAGTCGATTAATCGATTAAAAACAAGATGGATAAAACAAGGGAAAAAGATTCTTTTATTACTAAGTGGAACGGGATTATTCTAATTATTTACAAGCCAAGTGTTGGCCGCAAATTAAATTTTTTTTAAATGATTCCCGTTATTCAAAGACAAAATTCATAGCTACAATGAAAATAATTTCTAACCTCAAAATTGATCATCTGGTCATGAACGGACGAAACCATAATAAAACCATAAACGTATGTAAGATCCGTCGATATTTTCGATTAATCGAAAGATTCGATATTTTCAATAAATCGGTAATATCGACATTTTCGATTAATCGATAATATCGACACGTTTGATTAACCGAAAACATCGACACTTTTTATTAATCGAAAATATTGACACTCTTGATTAATCGAAAATATCGACACTTTCGATTAATCGAAAATATCGACACTTTCGATTAATCGATAATACCGACACTTTTTATTAATCGAAAATATCGACACTCTGGATTAATCGAAAATATCGACACTTTCGATTAATCGAAAATATCGACACTTTCGATTAATCGAAAATATCGACACTTTCGATTAATCGAAAATATCGACACGTTCGATTAATCGATGATATCGACACTTTCGATAAATCGAAAATGATCGCCTAACCCAATCGGCGACTATTCGTTTCGCCACATCGTCGTAAACAATGTCTTGAAGTTCGATGAAGAAACCTAACCTTGATACCCGCAGAAAATTCTTTGAAAATATTCGAAGCGAATAACGCCGCGAAATAGTTGATTTCAGTTGGTGTTTTCCTTTCTCCTCTCCTCTTTTTCCCTCGATATTCAATCGAGAGGCTGGAACGTGCAAACGTTCGAAGTCCGTAAGACACGTGCAAATTACGTAGTCTCGGTATGGGTAAACGGTAAATCCGTGTCAGACGAACAAAAACCGCGACGGATTGTAGCTCTCGAATGCAACGTCGCAAGGGAAACGAAACGAAAAGCAATCGTTCGGTTGCAAAGTTTTACAAGTGATATTTTTCTTTTTTTTCCTTCCTGAGGAAAAATTGACAAACTCGGGAACAACGATAGATGGAAAGGAGTCACGTGTCTCGTGAGAGAGTCGCGGCAAGCACGCCAGGTGAAGGGAATTGGAAAACCAAAGAAACTCTTGAACCTCCTCTCGTCGTGTCGATTTATTGCTACAGGTAGTATTTGCACCCGTCAATGTATGCGGGTATTGCAAGAAAATCGACATTTATTTCGGATCAATTTTTACCTACAAAAAGAGAGCACGATCAAAAATAAACTTTTTTTTCAAGCATTTCCTTCATTTTAACAAAGTCTTGATTTTTCGTATGATTTTTTTTCATTGCCACATTCCACGCTGTGGGAACGGAAAAAAAAGTGGATTTATTTATTCACTTTGCACAGGCAGGTATTCGAGACACCTGGGGAAATGTAGGGACGGGGAGAGACGGTGCTTGGACGAAAACGAAGAGAAACGTAACACGCGAGAGGATAATAAAAAATAAATTAAAAAAAATGTTGGGTGCAGTTGTTATCGCGTCGTTGGCATTGAGTAAACAGGTGCAATTTATTTTCTGGGATGCCATTTGCAACTGGCGAGACACCAAGAGTTACACACGTCTACGAGTGTCCGCACGCATACAAACGCACCAAGTTATCACGCTAAAGTGTTTCATCGTTCGGATCTAACGAGATTCCTTTTTTTTTATTTTTTTTTATTTTTCAAAAATTGGAAGGAGAGATTCGGGCTAAGATAATTATGCACAGGTTTGAACTAAGATAATTATGTTCAAACCTGTGCCCCAATGTTTTCATTCAAACGATGCAAGTTTAAATAAAAACATTAATGGACTTGAAGTTCGCATCGTTGCGACCCAATGGAATTTCTTTACTCATTTTCTTATTTCTTTGGTTCCATTATTTGGCTGAATATTTTTCTTCGCGTCAAAAGTCTAAATTATTACAATAAAAATTTGAATAATTATTGCGGTATTTTACTTACATTTTCGGTGATAAGAAAATAGAGAAATTGAAAAATAATCATTTTCTCAAAACATTAACGTTTCGTTTAGATATTATTAGACATCGAAGCATACGGCGTAAATAAGGTGACTCATTATTTTTATTGAGAAATATTTATTTATTCATCAATATCTATTTTATCCGCTTTGAAATAATTCATCTCAAATATAGAAGACTTGTGCCATCGCTTTTTCCATTTTTCGAAGCGTTCCGGATATGAGCGATTTTTGGTATGTCCACGAGCTCTCGAAACACGTCTAACCTTTGTATCTATCAAAAACAAACTAAATACGCAAAATGCCTGATAACGTCAATATATGTTGGGGACATGTGTACCAACGTAACGAAAACAAAAAATAAAACATAAAAAAATCGATAATGGAATCTACGTAGCCAGAGAAACGTGAAAAGTCTCATTATTTTTTAAACAAACTTCGTGATTACTTACCGAATTCATCAATGAATTATATTCACAAGTACATTTTTCTTCGAGTTATCGAAAAAGATGGAAAATCTATGAACACGATTTTGAAACGTACGATACTGGTCGTAATTATGCACAGGCTCGTATCGATAATAAAGAGTATGAAAAAATTCACTACACGAACGAGAAATCCGGAAAATCATTTAAAGCAAAAATATCTATTTTGTAAACGATTGATCGTTGTCACTAGAAAAGTAGTAAATGTTAACATTACGATCGGAGACTCTCAAGTTCACAGTCGATCCCACGATTTACAAAAATGCCCCCTGGCCCTATCAGTCGTTGGAAAAATAAGGAAATCTCCGCTATAAATTAATGCTCATGCTCTAAGCTATAAAATTATGCATTAAAAAAGAAAAACGTAATTATTTAAAAAATCTCAATCTTACGGAAAAATTCATTAAAAGCGTTACAAGTCTGAGATAAATTTACGTTTATGCGTGTCGTAAATATGCAACGATCGTCCTCGATATCGGCAGATGTGACTTGAGCATTTTTACATTCCATTCAGCGTTCGAACGTGCAGCTGACGCTGTTCCGTGCTCGATTCGCGATTGCTGATGCGAAACGACCAGAAAAGACGAACGGACACCATGAAACGATGATTCGAGCTCTTTCCTCGTATCGTGGTTTATTCCGTTCTTTTTCTTTCACTATTTTATTATTATTATTATAGGGTATTAATTATTATTATTAGAGTTATAATAATTACTTTTATAATAATAATAGTAATTTTTAAATAAATACTTTTATTATTGTCATTATTATTATTATTATTATTATTATTATTATTACCATTATTTTTATTTGTATTACTTAGTTTTTAGTGTATTTTTATTATATTAGTATTTTTTATATTAGTTAGTGAAAAGTCTCCTTATTTTTTCAACAAACCTCGTACTAATCCATCGATTTAAATGAAGTTAAGTAAATAAATATAGTTTAAATGAAGATCTAAATAAGTTGAAAATTCAAATAATTTAAAGTGATTATTCAAGATTTAAATTTAAAGATTCAAAGATTTGTAGATTTAAAGATTCAGATTCAGATTCAGAAGTACATTTTTCTTCGAGTTATCGAAAAATATGAAAACTCTATGAACACGCTATTTAAGCTTAAATCGAATGTACGTAGCCCAGGAAATGTAAAAAGTCCCCTTATTTTTTCAACAAAACCTCGTAGGACTAATCCATCGATTCAGAGATAAAGTTGAGTAAATAAATAAAGTTTAAATAAAGATCTAAATAAGTTAAACAAGTTTAAGATTTCAAATAATTTAAATTTATTATTAAAGATTTAAATTCAAAGATTGAAAAATTTGACTTTGAAGATTTTAAGATTTGAAATTTTGAGATTCGAATAATTTAAATAAGTTGAAGCTTTAAATAAAGTTAAGTAAAAATTATATGCATATATTTATCAAAATTTCAACAAACTTTTCCTCACGTACGATACACCGTATTTACCTTAATTTATTAGCCGTTTTTTTGGCTTGTTTATTTTTTCAACATTTTTATTTCACATCACTCGGTTGATAAAAATAAAAAAGAAAATGTGGATCGAACTTTGACGTCGTTCCATTTGGCATGGAAACCCCCGTTTAAACAACGAACGAGCTATGCTGGGCTTCTCTCACACTCCGTTTCACCCGCATTCTCCTTCTTTGCTCCTCTTTCACTTTTATTCCCTCGCCACGCGGATCGTGAATTATCCTTGGCGCCTTCCCGCGATTAACGAGAATTAGATATGCACGATGATAAATCGTGTTTCCTCACGGGCGCGCAAATCCTTGCGCGAGTTATTTCTTTTAATAACTCGCGGCGGCCGGTAGGGGCGGAGGGGGGGGGGGGTAATTTTCCATTGTTGAAAGAATAGACCTTATACCGGCAGGGAAAGTTTGGGAATTATATGTTTACCGTGAATTAACATTTTTAATAGTTTTCTTCCGATGATAGTCGTTAAGTTGAAGAGGCCGGGATGCTACGTTTGAATTACGAATAAAGTTATTAATGAGTGAAAGTCGTGAGGTATATCATAATAACATTTTTTTTTTTACGATCGAAATACTTTTTTTTGAAATTCCGTTTGTTATTTTTTGAGATAGTATTCCTTCCGAAACATTCTACAAACGACGATGTTTTCTTGACCCATTAACCGCCAAAATGAAATTAGCCATAATATATGGCTAATGTTTATTTTTATATTGTTTACAAACCAAAAGAACGAAAAAGTACAAAAAAAATATAAAAAAACATGATTAGGCTCCCCTTGAGGGGGGTGTACACAATTGGGTACAGTAGTATATCAGATCATATAATTTTTTTCAAAACAAGTTTCAAACCTCTTATTCAATATTTATTTTATAGCCACGGATATATGCTTGCAAAAAAAAACATATATTGAAATACAAATATATTATTTTAAACAATAGAAATATAAATCTGATCCTACTTACTCGTTATCGCCGCAAAACTCGAAGTTTACA
>JAPYZJ010003294.1:0-25994 GCA_030522765.1 Ophioninae sp. B BG-2022a | reverse complement strand
AGTTCACCTCCCGGCAGCGGAACGAGTTCCATCGAAAAATTTCGAAGAAAAATCTCGACCGCTACCGGGATTTGAACTCGGGACCTCCTGATCCGCTGGGCCGCTAGCCGCGCCTTAGCCCGCTCGGCCAACGGATCAGTCTAAAATAATCAAAGTAATTTATTCGATAATGTTTTCGTATTTTTCTTAATGATCCTCACATTTTGTCATAAATTTCCGAAATAATTTTCAACGATTCTCAAAAATATTAAAACATTCTCACTGCTTCAATTTTGATCAAACTTTTTAATTCTTTAATGAAGTTACTTCTTTTTAATTCTTTAATGAATTTACTTCTTGTTTACTTCTTTTTAATTCTTTTAATCAATTCTCATGAATGTTTTACTCTAATTTCAATGATCGTAAATCCTCAATGATTTAGACTATCTGAGGATAATATTCACCAAATCCAATTACTCCAAGTTTGCCTAATATCCAATTCAACCAACACTGATGCAAATTCCGCTTCAGTCGGAGCTAAAAAAACGCCTTGAAGAAAAATCGCGCAAGCAGCGTTGGCAAGATAATTACAAATTCAGGATTTTTCAAAGTTTCGACTGTAGTGGATGAGTCGCGAGGATGAAACACGACGTTCGGCGCGTTGGAACGCGAGCATTTGCCAGTTTCGAATCGTGCTATATTCTCTTGCTCTCACATCTCGTACACATGTACAGAAGAGCCTTACTCGGACACCCTCGATTCAATTCAATGCCACTCAATCAGTCAATGTAACGCCCGCGTGTGTTCAACACCCTCTCCCCTCATCTCTCTCGCGGTCGGTTCTGCATTGCGTTTGCACGTTACAGTGGAATACTCCTCCGCCTCCTTCCCCTCCACCCGGAAAGTATCGTTCTCACCCCCCCTCCCCCCATCGCCCGTTGCACTCGCGGTACGTTTTTTTCGTCGCTTTTTTTATTTCAGTATTTTTTACTTCAGTATCACGTCTGCGCGTGTATGACGCTTTCAGAGCCGGGCACTTCGTTTATTCCACGGGTTTGTTGACGTGCCGATAACAATAATTATCACGAGTCCACATATGCGGAGACTGTCGAATTTCGGAGCGTTTTTTTGTCTCCTTTTTCGTTTTTTTTCCACTAACGACCTGTCCATATCACGCGTTCAAGAATATTTTCGCACATTGCATTTTCTAGTATTTCGCTAGCACTCCTGACGAATAAATTTGCTCTGGCTTATTTTTGTTTAATTCTGGTGGCGAAATTTAAAGTCACGAAATATATGCATTTACTTTCCGTTGAAGTTAGAATGAAAGGTTGCTGAAAAAAGGGATAGCTGAAAAAAGGCAAATCTGTAGGAAATATTAGGTACTTCTGAGTTTAGATTCGTAAAGAAAAATCTTCGAAATGGTACAACTGTATAGAATGACATTTGGTAATAATGCAGAAGTGGGGCTCCAACTCAATTTTTGGCGGGAGATTTTTTTTTGCCATGAATTACTTTGATTAGTCATCACTAGTGATATTTAGCCGGCGGAGGCTGACATTTTTCATTATTAAACCCAAACAACACCAAACTACTTCAATTATTTTCATAAACTATGAGGTTGTTTGGGTTTGTTTGGTTATATTCTGGAAGGCTCATTTCGTTCGAAAATTCGGCTCATTTCGACGTTTAGGCGTCGCAGTATACTAAAATGCCCTATTTCATTGCATTTTTCGTCAAACTTCAAGAACTGATAAAAATAATTATAAATGTTAGCCTCCGCCGACTAAATATCACTAGTGGTGACTAATTAAAGTAATTTATGGCAAAAAAATATCTCTCGCCAAAATATCTATCGACATTTTTTGGTGTATTATGTATCTGTATATATATAATTCTATATATTAATATATATATCGAGAGAGAGAGAGAATTTCACAATGATGAGAATAAGAACCGTAGCCGATTGATAATCCTCGCGAACGACTTAACTAAACGTACCGGCAGGACCAGAAATGTCCCATGTCAAATCGGAGAATCACCGAGCCGTGTGTCGAAAGTCTCAACCCCCTCAAAAGGGACGATATATCTTTATGTGCGGATATTTGCATGTGTTTACTTTCCCATCTGGATTTAATCAGATGGATGGCTCAACTGTCTCAATACAGCATAGAAAAGCACGCCAAGGTGAAAGGGACAATCCTATTGTTGTGGGCGGTTTTGGTTTTCTTATTATTTAAAAAGGGAATAAATGAGTAAATTGTATATTTATAGACAGATAGATATTTATTCCATATGTCTTCCATTGGCTGTGACATGGCCCACAACTTACGTATAGTGTTGAACGTTTTTTCCATTCTTATATACATTTTGCCTTACATAACAAATATATAATATAAAAATATGTAATCATGATCCGAAAGCTAATAATAATAAGCTAATAGATAATTAGCCAATAATAGCTAATTTTTGCAATATGATATACATTATGCTTTACATAACAAATATATATTATAAAAATATATTATAATAATCCTAAAGCTAATAATAAATCCTAATAATACTATATTAGCTAATAATAACAATATATAATAATAAAACTAATAATGATCCCAATCCTAATTCCTATTGCGTTCTATTAGGGATACTTGGTCGTTTTTGGCGTGCTTACAGCAATTATATAATTGAATTTACTGAGCAATTAATTGTATATTGTATTCGTTGCATTTAATATAAAGAAGAATCCAAGAAGGATTTCTAAAAAATAGAAAACACGAAAAAAATGAGATTATTCGTGCAATCATCATACTCTCTGTGGCCTTGAAACTCTCATCTGTGCCCTAATATGCAACAGTCGCTCTGGCAGGGATCACGTATTTCTCTACCAGTCAGGAGTTGCCTGCGCATTATAGGCCGGAGTGTACGTGATAGCGCGAACAGCGCTCTCGATCTCTGATCCGGCACCGTGCTAAACGGGCCAACCTCACCAACGACTCGTCCAAGTTTACATACGAATGTTCCATTTTCGCGGTTGAACGTGGAACACTCTCGATATATATACAGTAGAACCTCGATTATCCGAACCCTGCGTTATCCGAACCATGACTTGTTTCATCCGAACGTGATGATTTAAAAAAAATTATATTATAATTGGTACCTTCAAATAAATGTTTCGTACAGTATCATGCTTTTTTCCAGAATTGTTTTTATTGTATTAAGGGGGTGAAAAAAACGGAACAACAATGGAATACCCAGGTTTATGGGGGTGGAGTAGGAAACCCGAACTTCGATTGACCGGAAGGCTCAAAATTCCTAATTTGAATTTACCGAAACTACAACTTTCGTAAATGTTTGCGTTTGTTTAAAATCAAGGGTTTAAAATCAAACTAACAAACCCAAACAAATTTCGTAAACCTTTACGAAATTTTTAGTTTCAGACTATTAAAATTCGGAATTTTGAGCTTTCTGGTCAATCGAAGTTCGGGTTTCCTACTCAGCCCCGGTTTATGGAAGGCACTGGTAAAACGTTTACATACGAAATGTGGAAGATCCGAAAAACTTATTTTTTAAACTCCTTTGAATTCGCAAAGAAAACATGGTGAAATATACACGACAAAATAAAAATTACAAAATCAACAAACGTTTTACAAATTAAAAAGTCATCTACTTTTTAACATACTATTTTACAAAATACAAATATTTTACAAAATACACCTTTTTTTTAAATAAAAATAAAAGTATTAAAGAAAGGAATAATATAACAAAAAAACAGAAATCGAAAGAACATTTTTTTTAAAGCCTTTAAGTTATTGAGGCGTAACCTACCAACCTAATTTCTCATCAGGTATGTCTTGCGTAGAGCTCTAGAAGGGCCAGATTCGTTCACGTGTCATTCGCACCGTTACAATCCCGACTATTTTGTACTCGTATATTTCTTTCCCCCTCACCTCGCATCGTCACTATGGAACGAGTGACATACCGAAAAAAAACTAACGAAATACGAGACAAGCGGTATAGTTCAATGTCGCACAAAAGGGTCGAAAATGGCGCGTCGAGGAAAAGTGCACGATAACTCGGTGTCGTTTGAGCTAGCGAAACGAAACGAGAGGAAAGAAGAAAGAACGGCGGAAAAAATGGGAAGATATTCCGGCGGATGTGCGGATACGCAGGAGGAGAGTCCGGTAAATCCACTTCCTATGCTAATTGCCGTCAATTAGCATACCGAGTGCGTTATACACGTCTGTAGAGGGGAAACATTCTCGTGGTGTAGTTGACGGCGACGCGACGTCCGTTTCCTCGTAAATTCGTCGATACTTCGTTCGTGAATTGTCGACGACTTGTCTTGCATATAAATATACAGGGTGTTCCAAAAAGTGACGTTTGATAGGAAAATTGCGACATCTCACCGAATACTGCTGTTCTATGATATTTTTGATTTTTCGAATACGTTCTACGAACTTCTTTACTTAAAAAAAAACACTTTTTACTCAAGATTTCTCTTCACTCGTACTAATTGATCGACCAACCGAGTACTAACGTCGATATGGCAAATTTTGATCGAAAGTTCGAAATATAGTTTCGAGCAAATAAATCACCGAAGTTCAAATAAACAAAAATACTTGCGATAATTTGGATGCCTCTGAATTGTCTCCCGATTTATTTTGCCAATTTCTAATAGAAATATAATTAGTTTTGTATACGAATAATTTTTATCTGGGAATAGTCTTTAAATAGAAATTTTATAGGAATTTTATATAGGAATATTTTTATAGGAAAAAATGTTATGGAAGAATAGTTCTTAATAGGAATTAATTAGTTCGCATTATTTGAGCACATCAATATTTTTCATTTGTTCTATATTTGTCAACACTGTTCAGCTCCCCTCATTCAAAAAATGTCGTAAAATTAATTTAGCCATACTTTCCATCACCGAACCTATTATCAAGGGGTGAAAAAATCTTACCACCCTTGGGTACGAGATAACTATTTTTCGTTGACGTCCCATGTACATACACGAAAGAGAAAAAAATGAAGAACCAAACAATTGACTGGCTGCAGAAAAAATTGGAAAAATGCAAAAATGCTCTTTTCAAAAAGAAAAAGGATCACAGGTTGTACGTGGGGATGTTTCTGAACGAGGAAAAAAGGGCATTAAATATTTTCGTTCAAACGTCACTTTTAGTGCCACCCTATATATTTACATAAAACGTGAGCCCAAATTCGGCAAAATTCGACGAACGTCGCGACGCAGACCTCGACAGACGCCCTGACAGAAAAAAGGGCGTAAAGTTCGCGATTCGGCACGTAAAATAATTCGGGGGTTGGTCGCTTCCTCGTCAGGCCTCTCTTTACGCGTATACGCTGCAAATGTTACGTATGCACGTGCACAGAAACGTAAATGTGTGCACGCGTGTAATAGATATTGCGAAAGGGGTGGTGCGAGGTTCATGCACGATACGTCGGAGTCTCCGGTGGAAATTAACATAAAAGGGAAGAGTCAATATCGTAAACAATCTCTCGGGTTACAACAATGGCCCCAGAAACGTATCAACGTCCGGAGCTATTTTACGGAACGACGAGACTGGCTATACGGGAATATCCAACAGAGAGAGAGAAAGGAGGAGGGCGGAATAGGGATGGGGGAAGAGGGGGAGCGAGAAATCTCCACGATAATAAATTCGTCGATATGAGACTCGAAGGGACAAAAGGGAAGAGGAGAAGTGACACTGAATGAGGAAGGGATTTCGACATCGAGCTGCATGGGCATCCAACAATTTGACCGTTCGTAGACTGCCAAGAGACATGATGATGATAATGATGATGATATAATTTATTATGTCCTAGTGTAACTTTCGGGCAAAAATAGTGCTATAAGTGACTGGATTTGTCATTCCAATACGAAGGATTTTTTCATTGAAACAATTGAACGTTAGGTTGATTCGAGGATTATTTTTCAAATTAAAGGGTATTTTTAATAATTTTGTGACATTTATTATTGTTATCCAAGTCATTATTATTATTGGTATTATTCATTTTATTATTATTTAATCATTTGATATAAGAGATGTTTCGTTGTCTTTCGCGATATTGAAGGGGTCAGTGGATATTTAGAAAACACTTTTCTTCCAAAATCAAGTCATCCGAGTAATTATGTGTTTATTTATATTCCAATAAGTATGTCTATGATGAATGTTTTCAAAAAAAGATTTTATATACCCCGATTTTTTCCATGAATTTGATCGACTCTTTACTTTTTAGGAAAAACATTTGCAAGTTTGCATTAAAAAAAATGATAATAATAACCTTGATTTTCTTAGAGAAAAAAAACAGTACTCGACCTCGATTTTCTTAGAAAAAAAAATTATCAACCTCGATTTTCATAGAAACTCGATCTGCTTCGAATTATTCGGGTAAATCCTCCTCCCCTCTTCGATTTTTTCCAAATTAAATTATTCTGCTCTGAATGATTTCGAAAAAGAAATGTATCCAGGATTCGTAGAAAAAGCATTAATCTGCTCATAATATTTTAAAAGAAAAACAAAAATTTATATCCATTAGTTAACGAAAATATTAAACCTACGCGGTTTTTTTTCTATAAATAGAATAAGTTGATAAGTAATGGCGATTTAAACCCCAGCTATGGTGATTCAAAGAGCCAGAGCTCTTATCGTCGTGTAAACCCAAACAGACCGATAAGAACGCTGGCCTTTCCTCACTTGATAACTTTTTTGCTCAGTGAGGAAAAAGTGTTTCGTAATCAAATCGAATTGATAAATGAATCTATTTAAAAAAGTAAAAAACCAGCCCAAAACGCTGTTGTGATTTGAAAGCTTATTAGCTGAGAATTTCAGCACCGTAAAGTAGATAACGATCTGTGGACAATTTATGATCGAAACTAGAACAGAAATCGATTTGAAAACGTATGCTTGAACTTTTTTTTTACTCGAAGCCTGCATGCCCAATTTATTGTAAATAATACGACGGTAGAGTGAATAAAATAATAGTAAATAAAATGGGGTATGTGGTTGGGAAGAATTGCGATAAATTAGTCTGTCGTGTAATTTGTCGAAAGGTCGGTTGGGAATTACAAGCCTCGATAGAACGAGTCTCTTTCTCTATCAACGTAAGGCCAAAAACGAGACTCCCTTTTTGTCCCTCCTCGAATACGACGATTAGCATAAAAATGACGTAATAGTCAATATCGTAAAGAATCCAGGAGGAAAGAGGGAGATTTTGTTCGAGTGAATGTTTCAGGGTTGGCGAGAAATAAATTTGTCGATGGTAGAAACAGACGCTGCGAAAAGTCTTTACAAAGTGACACGACGATTTCGTACGTCTCGTAAATTCATCGATACAAAGTCGTGTTATACTTTCACAATGTGCAAGACTTTTTTTCTCTTTCACGAATTCTTCTACCCGACATAAATAATCGTTTGTAACAATGCCAACCAACCCTTATTTTCTCTTTGCCTTCGCTCCCCTCTTGGCTTTCCCCATTTCCTTTTTTTCTGCCTTACTCGACGCCTAAATACCCATTCGTATTGCGGCTTGGAGCATTGTCCTCGCGGTGTGCTAGTGGCCAGGAAATCGTTTCCGATTCGACCGTTTTGTAGATCCGGGACACTTTTCATCCGTAGAACACGGAGAGATGCTTTTTAAACAGGTAAAATCGGGCCTGGCAGAAAAAAAAAGATGCGGGGACCGGAATGTGACCGCGTAAAAGATCGAGCTCGTTGAATTTGCATGGTAATTGTGTGATATATCTTTACGCATGAAGGGCAAAAAAAACGTATTTAAAATTATTCATTTGTCTAAGGACTTAATATCAACATTTTTGTAAGCATGTTGTGTGGGTTTTTTCTTTGTAATTATGTATTTTCATTTGTAATTAATTTTTGTAATTAGTTTTCTAATTTCGGTTTCCAATTTTTAAAACATAAAAATAAAAAACATAACAATGCGTCAGTGACTATTTTTTTTGTGAGACAATTCCTGGATTATTATTTCTTATTCATTCATTCCTCAAGCATTTCCTTATATTTTGGCCGAATTTCTTCGAGCTTTTCATTTATTCATTGTTTTTGGTATATAATTGGATATTAGATTGGTTCTCTGTCAGACATGATTACTTACATACCGATCTGGAATTACATCTAAAAACCCAGCAATTTATTTTAATTCTAATCTTAATTATCAGAATTGCGAATTCAAGTCTTAAATAGTATTTAACTTCTTATTTTCCTACCAAAGTATGTGAAAGTGCTCGACATTGTAATTTTCGATTCGCAATTGAAAATTTCTTTTTAATTCGTCATATTTCCTTCACGTACGTAAAGATACATTTCCTATCCTTTTTAATTAAATCATTGAAAGTTCTTTTCTCCAATCGTAGAAACGATCAAAAATAAACATCTGTAAAATATCAGTTACCAGAATTCTGAAGCTGATAACAAGGTCTACAAATATTACTGCAATTTATTTCCGTGTCTACATACCTCCAGCTGGATTTTTTTAATAAATAGTTTCCTGAAGAAGAATACTAGAAGCAATTTTACGAAACAATATTTTTCGAGGATATGCCATAATTGTCGTATACTTTAATTGAGGAAAGAACCGTTATCAAGTCCATAGGAGAGCATCGAGAAGTTTGCTAGAAAGTTTCTGATGGAAAAGTTCGGAGATGTTTGATTTGGGATTTTTTAATAGATGGATCGTTGAGTCGAGACGAGGGATAATGTGCTTCATGGTTTCGATTAAACGGAAGAATCTTGGTTCGCTAAGCACGTCCAACGTTGAACAAGAGGGATAAAGAGGGACGCAGAGAAAAGTGGTACGAGGCATAATAATTCAGTTTATTACGTAAAGTCATAATATAAATATCGAAGATTAATCGAGGAATAATGCGCTCGTTAAGGGATGATAAACTGTACATGCGCCTGTCTCGTGGCATAGCTGGGGTATTATATTATAGAAAAGATAAGGGCCGAGTCACTGTCCATCAATATTATACTTCGTCGCAACCCCGAGATTCTCTCCCACGCTCTGCAACCCCCTGTTATTGTATGGCCGGCCTCGATGTCACGAACCCGAGTCTCAAACTCACTCAAAGTCCTCCACGAAAGTAAACACCAATCACTCTCCTCCCGAAACAAAAAAATTTGCAAGACTTCGTTGAGAGTCCTTTTACTTCGAAGGCCCACTGAATATTACAAATTTCGGGGTAAAAATGCGCTCGATATGTGAAAAAAAAACATTGAAGAACTTTATTAAAACAAATTAGCTGAAAATGGTCACCTTCTATTTTTTATAAAATTTTTATCTACGATTAGTTGGTGTTTTAGATATTTAGCATCTGACTTATGAAAAATACTGGAAAGAAGATGAGGACGTATCAATTGATGTTTTGGAATAACATTCGAAAGAAAGTATGCTAAGATTTCGAAAAATGTAAGATGAAAAAACGTTTAAGGATTCAATGAAAATAAATTCGATGGCTTCATTAATTCGGTAAATATATGAAAGCTTCACAATCGTAATTCGTTGAAGATATGAGCTGAACTGTCTGAAAATTTAATCGACACCTATTATTATAGATTCTAATAGATATTTCTA
Source organism: Ophioninae sp. B BG-2022a (assembly GCA_030522765.1). Taxonomy (NCBI): domain Eukaryota; kingdom Metazoa; phylum Arthropoda; class Insecta; order Hymenoptera; family Ichneumonidae; species Ophioninae sp. B BG-2022a. The sequence continues at coordinate 16,403 of JAPYZJ010003294.1, read as the reverse complement.
TCACCTTTATTAACGCGATGGAAATATCTGTCTACATCGATTTTAAGAAAATGACGAATACATATAATAACATGGAAAAAAAGTCCCAAAATTGAATAATTGAAACTAGTTCTCCTGTTTCGAGAAATCTGATTAAAATGTTTATAATACATTCATACAATTTTCTATAATAACATTACAAGGAATATATGTAGGTATATAGTCCATAGGGAAAAAAACCAGTTTAAATCAAATATAAAAAGGAATCCAAGGAAAATATCTGAGACGTTCAACAAAAAAATCAATCTTATTACCTAAATAATTACTTAACGTATTTGCATGCCTACTAAAATAACAAAAAATACTAAAGTCTAAATACCTATCAAAATTTTGGAAAAACATACTAAAATATATGTACAAACATTCTAACGCATACTAAAAAACCAGTTTAAAAAATCACTTGGAAAATACTCGATAGACACGTACAAAAATAAATCTCTAAAATATACTTAAAAAACCGAAAGTTTACGACGTTTATCAGAAAATGAGCAACTTTTTTGTCGTCACTTCTGAACTACGTTCAACACACCCGAACCCAAACAAACCTACACAAACCCAGCTTTTTACCCCTTTCCAGCCACGAATCATCCACCCCCGAAGTAATTTGAAAAAAACTTCATGAAAAGTCTCATTCTCAAAATTGGTAAATTGAAACATGATCCGGGAATGATTTATCCCGGGGAGCTTCTAAATATTCGAATTGTTTCGGGGCAAGAACCAGGGGATGAGAAATACGAAAGGGAACAACGGAAAAATAAAGTTCCACGAGCCGAGAAGCATTTTACATACGTTTTGTCTGGCAAGAGCTGGGTCTACTGTATTACGGGTATACGGGGTGAATATATGTGAACGAGGGTATAGCGGGTACTCGACGCGAAGGATCCTCTCCAGGAGCTTTCGATTTGTACTTACTCTTCCGAGTTTCCGGTGGATTTTACCCCGCCTCGTTACGCGTCTCTCGCTTCGAGAATTCGGGATTATGCATGAGCATTCTCTCGCTATACATACATACAGACAACTATCAGTTTCTCCCGAGGTTTCCGCGTTTCCCTGGCGATTAGGCAACCCTTGGCCCTTTCCTTGTACGCGCAATTCTATGGACGATATATACACAGCTATTGTGAATACCCGGGCTCTATATATGAAAACTCATGAGCTCTGTGTGCTCCAGCTCAAATGGAACACCGCCAAAAAAAAAATGACGAAGTTTGTATCGTTGGAACATAATGAAAATGATTTACAGTAGAGCCATGATTATTCAACCTCATCGAGTCTAGTTCGGATTAGCGAAATTTTGGAAAATAGATATATATAACAATGGGTAGGTATACAATGCGTGGGGTAAGAATGGAAAACGGATATTCTTCGCTTATGTATTTCTAACGTATATTTGAAGGACAACATCCCTGTTGTCTTCAAATACTTCCAACCAAACAAACAAAACAAACAAATACTTCCAACCAAACCAACTTCCAACCAAACAAATAACCAACCAAATCAACTTCCAACCAAACAAATAACCAACCAAATCAACTTCCAACCAAACAAATAACCAACCAAATCAACTTCTAACCAAACAAACAACCCAAACAAATACTTCCAACCAAAATATTCAATACCTGCTTCAAGATTTTTTAATTAAAAAACGCTCAATCTTTGTTTGGCGTTTGCTCGCTGAGTGTTTTTTTTTTTAGTCGCTGAATCGCGCAGTCAGTTGAGCTACATAAGGTCCAACTACGAAACTACGTACTCAATAAACGTCTGCAAATTTATATTCGACGTGTGGTATTTCATAACATGCCCAACATTAATATTGAAATAAAACTAATATATTCCGAACATTATTGAAAAATTTGCCGCTGCAGGTTTTCCAAATCGAAAGGTGATTTTAAAAAAGCATTTTTCTGATTCTTCTCAAAGCTAATTCTTTACCCTAAGATCCACAGATTTGACTTGAACTTGCAAAAAGTGATTTTGTGATTTCGTTTTTCAAATTTGCAAATCAAAGGGGTCTCGGAGGATAAAGTTATGCTATGATAAACCGACGGACGTGGAATGACAAAATTCTTCAGCGGTAACAGAATTTTCAAAAAGCCTACAAGCACGAATATTTGGCAAAGCAGAATTTGATTGACCAACTTTTCGGACACGATTTGCGGGGAATGGCGTAAGTACCGGTAGTCTCATTTCTACGACTGGGTGCGCGAAATTCCAGCACCGACGAGACAATGGAAAATGACAAAGAGAGCTGCGAAACGACGGTCCCCCTTCAGGAATTTCCCACTGCTCAAAGCCTTTTACGCTTTGAGAATCGACCTGCGAGTGCGGTTACCCACGACCTACCTACCGCGGCGCTCGCCGCGATATTAATTTAAAGAAAATAAAATTGTTCTAACGAAATCATGCCGGCAAATCAAATTTGTTCAGAAAATACACTGAAGCCAGGGAGAGAAATAGAGAAACAGACCAGGGGTGTGTGAGAGAGAGAGAGAAAATTTCAATCGGAGACACAATTCATTGTGAAAATTTTTTTTTCCTAAAGAGAAGGACGGAAGAGAAAAAGAAAGAAGAAAAGAAAAAGTTCCTGAAAGCTTCTCATTCGAAGCTCACGAAGTTAAATTTTAAAAGCTTCGTTCATACGACCCGTAGATATACGAAATATAATAAAATTACAAATATTTTTCTCCTATTTTCTATATATTTGTATGAATTTCGAAGATATACTCCATATTTATATTAATTTTTCTTTATTCAATTCATCTTTGTTTACGAATGTCGTATCTGACCAGTACTGGACAATTTTCGCAATTAAACATCAAAATAGGTTTTTTATTACCAGAAAAGAATTATTCATGCTATCATTTTTTTGTTCCTTTTGTCATTTTTTTGTTCCTTTTGTCATTTTTTTGTTCCTTTTGTCAAGAGTATTACTGATATTATTACCATCGTCATTCTTATTATTTTAATTTCTTTAATTCATTATTAGTATTATCACACATTAGCATTATTGTTGTCGATGTTATTGTTGTTATCGTTGTCGTTGTCTTTTCTTGACAAATTTTTTAATCAAATTATTATTATAAATCGATTTAGTGTCCCCTTTTCAAGCATATTTTCATTTTTTATTATTTTTCATTATATCTTATTAAAATTATCATTAGTGAATTGTTATCGTATAAAATTATTTTTACATTCAATTATATTAATGTTTTGCTCTCTTTTTCAAGCATATTTTATTACTTCTAATTCTTTATTATCTTTTTATCATTTTAGTTATTATTATTAACGTTGCGATTGTTATGCTTTAAAATTCTTTTTACATTCAATGTTGTTAATTAAGTTCTTTTTCCCTCAAACATAGTAACGCCAATCCACATTAATTTTGTTTTTAGGCATGAACTAACAATAAGTCAAAATCGTCGGTTAATTGTCAGAAAAAATGACTTCGTCAATCAAGGAAGACAAATTTGGACTGTTTTGCTTTTCGTTTTAAACGAATATCGAAGACTCGTACGAGCGATTATAATTCTGACGCAATAACATCCGAAGATATTTCAGCTCCGTTGGAAAAGCCTCATTCCCCTGGGCTAGCTTAAATTCCGAGGATCGGATCTACCAAGGAGGTACTCGAGACGGGGTCTAGCTTGAAACCGGCGAAAGGCATTGAAATTTGCCGCCTGCTCGTCGCACGAACGCAAACACAATGAACCGACGATAAAGCAGAGGATTCGAGAGCTTGAATCGGGAACGCGGTTTTGACGAAGTAAGCTCCTCACGTTCCCCGATGTATTTATGAGTGTGGGTTTGTTCATTCGAGAGTGAATATATGCGGAGTTTGATGTGGCTGTCGAACTATCGTGTTTTGAATAAATTTTATATAGGGTGCTCTCTGAATCGACATATTCACGATTATAAACTTCGACCTAACTTAAGTTATAATTAAACTTCAGTTAAGTACGAGATCCCCCACTTTCCTACTTTATCATTATGAATATTGCCTCTCAAATCTGATTTTTTGTACTCATTCGATCTATTGAGATTAGATCGAGAGTAGATAGTTATTTTCTTGTAAATCTATTGCATAGTAATTAACTGACTGGATTTCATTGATTTATTTATTGAGATTTTATTTATTTGCGAGTGGATATCTATTCTCTAGTAAATCGATTGCAAAGGCATTTACTCACTGGATTTCATTTATTTATTTATTAGGATTTTAATTATTGGCGAGTTATTTGTTTAGGTTTTTAGCAAAACGGAAATATTAATTTTTGTAACGTCTATCAGAGAATTCGAAGTTCGTATTCGAACAAATCAAGCTTTTAAAAATTAAGATTAAATTAACTTTTACGTTGAAATTCAATTGCAATAATTTCACAAATTAAATTAATTTTATAATTTTTTTTAAACTGTATGGAATTCAGTAACAAATTATTAAATTATTCAATTATAATCCAAACAAACTTTCATCAATCCTTCAACAGAGCAAAATGGAAATATCAATTTTTGTACCGTTTATCACAAAATCGGGGGAAACGAAAGTGAACACCGTATAGGGAGATTGTGTGTCGAGAAAGGTGGAAAACTCCTAGACAACGAGGTAGTGGAGGGTGGGCGGGAAAATCTGGAAGTGGAAGAAGAAAGAGCTCAGCGTCGTGTTGCATCATCATCGCCTGTTGCCCCCCCCCCTCCCCTCCTCTCATAGAAGTGGTATGTTTAATTAAACTTCCATGGCATACGTGAAAGCCGGAGTACATCATCCGCGAGGATAGTGCGAACCTTTATACTCGCGAAACTCGTCATCTTAATCTCGAGGAGAGCTTCGTTTGCAAAGCACCCGAGAAGCTTTTCGCGAGCGCGAAGAAACCCGAGAAATCTCTCATCAAGGGCGTATATGGTAATCAAGTATTCAATTATTCTCGTTCGTAGCTCCACAAGGTTAATCAAATACACGAATAATTTCGTATATGTGTATATTTACGTGTGTTTTATTATTTATAATGACGCTTTGTGTGCACTTTCGAGCTTTTACGACCCCGCAGCTTTAAGAGGTTAGCGCAAGCTCTAAATTTATTAAATACCATTTTTTTCATAGGTTTATAGTAGTTTAATAGCACCGGATCTCAAATTTAATTTGCAGCGAAGGATTTTGAAAAATGCTGAATATTACGAAGATACAAAGAACGAAATTCTAAAAGTTATAAAAATTTTTATAAAGGACTTTAAAAGTTCGGTCTTAGCCAGAATTTTTGATAATCCGATGTATTTCTTTTGAATTTTTATATCCTAGAATCTTAACTGTAATTTTTAACAAAGATATTGTTTAAATTACGGAAATTGACGGATTGATAAAGATTTTTGTGGTCTTGAGGGACCGTTATAAGCTTGAATTTTCGAAAATGTATTTTTTGTGCTGTTTTATAGCCCCGGATCTTATCTTTAATCTGCAACAAAGATTTTATCCAATTTGCAAAAATTAAGTGGTCGTGATAAGCTTGAATTTTTTCCATTGTGATGTTTTGACCATGTAGTCAAACGCCTCGAATCTTATCGTTAATTTGCATCCAAGATGCTGTCAAAATTCCAAAAATTGGGCAAGTAATTTCAATTTATGTGGACGGTCACCCATCTGTGTATTGACCCAGTAAAAAACTGTAAAAAACAGCATATCTCTGTCACAGAAATTACATCGATAGTGATTGACTTCAAACTAGTGTGGGCGCTAGAAAATAACAAAATTCCAGCGTTAACGAACGTAACTTTTTTTTTTTGTCGGCACAGTCGATCGTAAATCGTGGAAGAGTCGTTCGGTACCCCGACGAGCAGTACGAATAAAGCGAATTATGCGAAAGCTCGTTAAGGAATGCAGCAATGGTTAGCAGTTTCGCGATGCTTCGAAGATTGAAAAAAATAAAACAGAAACGTGGGTGCTTTCGTATTACTGTTATCGAGCGCTGATTTTTTTTTCTTCTTTTCTTTCTCCACTCCCAACTCTCTCCCTCTCTTCAGTGTCTATACAATAACTGTGAAGCATGCGGCGGACCTTCGACCATTTTGCCATCAATTCCAATCGTCCGAGAGCCCGAGCTCTCAGTTTTAATTACCAATAAAGTGCGGGAGCAATTGCCTGATGAGGGAAAAATGACTGCTCGTGAGATTCGCTCGACCATTTCACCCCCATTTTCCGCTACAGTTGCTTTTTCTCGAGCACCCCCACAGCTCTATTTTGCGCTTCGATATCTTTATAATCGCAGCAAGCAAATCGCTTTTTATGAATAAACAATTAGTTAACTGAGATTAAAACATAAATTCAAGATTAAAGATAATTTATAAAAACAATTTTAAAACGTAAATTATATATATCGTATTTACAGCTAGCAGGTTTTACTTAACTCACTTTAAATGTACTTTAAATGTACTTTAAGAGAGATTTAAGTATTTAGTCTTCGAATAAAGTTTACTTTTAACTCGAGTAGCACTCCAAACTTAAAATTTCAAGTTACGCTTAGAGTTTAACTGAACCAAAAAATCGACATTGGTAGTATTGAAAACTTAAATAAATTGATTTAATCAATTTATTTAAGTTTATTTAAGTATAATTCATTTAATCAAATTGAATTTAGTCAATTTAATAAATTGACTTAAATAAATTGATTTATTGAAGTTTTTAATACTAAGTTTTTTAAATAAACTAACGCTTTTTGAACGCTTAATAAATTCATTTAAGTTTACGAAAAAAGCTTTCTTACGATTAGCGCAAGCTCTAAATATTATACATAAATAAATATATTAAATTACCTCTAAATATTATATATAAATAAATATATTTAAAATTACACTGTCTCTCGTTGAACTAATTATTTCTCTCGTTTCATTCAAACCCAAACAATTAAATGCCAACGAACTAATCCTCCCGCAAAATAATATCACGTTGATCGAAAAACTATTTTTGAGTTTGTGGGCAGAAAAAATATCGTCGAATAATCTGCGAAGAAAACAGACGGGAATAAAAATAAAGCGACGTCACGGTGAGCGCGGAAACGAGCAGAGCGAAAATCCATGTCTGGAGCATCGATGGCTTTGGGGCACCCCCCCCCCCCCCCCCCCCCCCCCCCCCCCCCCCCTGCCGCTCCCATCGCTTCCTCGCCCCTTCCTTCCCATATCTCTTTATCCCCTTACCAGAGTCTTTATTTCCTCGGGGTACTCGCTATATCGAAGTTTCTCGAGTATCTCGTTTCTACCTAATCGTGCATCACATAATCGCAGCCCGAGTTCAATGATTCTCTCGATTATCGGGATTAAGTTTTCCAAGAGACGCGTAACGATTTACCATTTTTCCTCGGTTCAACGTTATAGTAAAAAAAAAAAACGATCTCGATCTTGCGTTGCACGTGACACTAAAGTTTATCGAGAAATTGAGGAGATCAGATTTTTCATACGAAAAAGGAGGAAAAGGGATAATAAAAAGTGGAATCATTTGAGAAATCTTCATTTTTGAAAATCGTATGATTACATTCAGATTATGATTATTTATTTGTAAAATTGTAAATATTGAGTAAAAAGTTAATGAAGTGTTAATAACATTATTTATTAACAGTTAACACAATTATGGCATCTGTCCTCAAAAAACTGTGAAAAAAAATTCTTTTTTGATACACGATATAAAAAAGCTCGGTTCAGACCCAGTCGCAATTTTACTACAAAAAAATCGATTTTTCAAAATTTAAATCAACTTTTGATCGATTGCTTCAATTATTTAGGTATGTTTCTTCATAGCATTTGGAACACAATTATGACGAAACAGATACGAATAAACGTCCCAGGGATTTCTGCAAGCATCGAACTTATTCCTCGAACGCTGACTTTTTTCAATATAATTGATTTTCGATTCGTTACCGTAGCATGACCCCTAAATTCTAATACTGAAAATAAAAAAATGATAATTGGATGTCTTTCACGGGCAGCGCGTAATGAATTCACCATATGGAGCTTAGGGAAACTCGGGAGGATATTCCTGTCTATATACAAGTACAACAGCCGTTGCGAGACGCGATGTTTACTTGTAATATGCAATTACACGTCCGAGTTAATCGAGTGCCCGTGCCTCGCACGTGCGATACCCGTACTCGGGAATTGCTCCTTATAAATAAAGAGACCCTTTCTATAAAGACAGTACGAGGGGGAAGAATATTCTATCGCTGCGATAACAACGAATTCGAATCGTGAGTTGGTGGAAAATGCTCGCCATTTAAAAATGACATTAAATGCAAAAACGACCAAGTTCGATAACGATTCCAACAGTTTATCAAGGTCCCTCCATATCCATGTTTCAATGTCTTATTTGAAAACCAATTAAATTTTTATGTAAATATTATCGTGTTAATATTAATTATCGTTAAATATTTTTTGAAAATACCTCTGAATTCACAGAATCGCTAAAATTAGAAAATACAAATTTAATTGAAAAATAGTCGGTTTGGAAATCACTTGATCTCCTAGGAGTCTACTATTTAAATCCTTTCAAATAAAAATTCAAAAATTTCTCGAAATTCTATTTAAAATGTCTTTGATGAAATATAAAGAGAAGACAATCGAGACGGTAAAAAATCATAATCTCGCTGTACCTAAACAACCTGACTACCCGTAAGGACGAGATCCATATTCCCTGACGTGCAAACTGCCACGAGTTGAAGTCTTTTTTTACCGAACGTTGCCGCGCCGTCCGGATGAGGTTCAGTACCAAAGGGGCTTGACGACTATTTGCAAACCCAAATCTGATGTCCTTTAACACAAGGCAATTCGTTGTGAAACTGGAGCCTCGATACGATTGCGGGCGTACCATATCCATGATGGAGGCCGTCAGTACATCGTGATCCACGCGTCATCAACGTTGACGACCTCCGTCCGCTTTTTCAACGACGAGCTTTTCTCTCTTGCTTTTATGTTTGTGTGTATACATACGTGTGTGCATATGAAGAATAGGAGAGGAGCTGGGGGGAGGGACAAAGAGAGAAGCTTCCCCATCGACCATTGCACTTCCGACTTTACGAGCTTGCTGGAAGAGCTGGAAGGATCTTTTTGCTTTACGCCTGTTACACGCTCTCTCCGTGAATCTCCTACTTTGCTATATACATACAAGGGCTGATACACCACGTACTGCGAACCCTTGACACGAGAAACTCCATTATACGCGATACGCCAAGGTCTATAGGTATGCGTGTGTGTCCTATCGACATTCCAAATGTATATTCCCCTGTCGGAAGCTTTCCTACTGACGTCATCCGACAATTCGAATCACGCTCGGTTTTCGTCGGGTTCGTTCTATTTTTTCCATTCGATTTTACTAATGTCGTAAACTTGAAATCGTTGAGCGGAAATTGAGATGATGGTGGGAGACTGGTGCTGCAATAAGTTACTTGCCGTTTCCGGAATGGTGAAGATTGGGTAGAAACAGTGGGAATGCATTATTTTGAATTACGTTTAAGTTTACATCGTTGGGGTGCAACGAAGATAAGCTTGTTTAACTTTTAAACGTTTGGAAACATTTTGAACTTTCAAGATTTTCAAACATTTTGAACTTTCAAACACAACTTCCAAACTTTCCTCGGATGGACTATGGAACTCACGCAGGTATTTTGTAGGATCCTAACAATCTGTCACTTAAATATACAAAAAAACTACGAAAATTTAATTTTCTAAACTTTCTCTGCCGTAGGAAATTCAGTCCTTAGGCTTTTTGTTCCTTCGAGAAAACTGCAAAAGCTGGATCTTTTTTAAAATGAATTTTGTATTTGATAATTTTTAAAACCAATTTTTTGATTATTATTCAACATTTAATATAGATAGTTTTTTCAAAGTTGATCATCGAATATAAAAGCCGTACATTCAAATTAACAATAGAGAACAAAAGTATTACATTTAAGTCAACAATAGCGAACAAAAGAATTAGTGATAGCGAGCCAAAAGCAATAGATTGTAAGAGAGAAATATTGCTATAACTTTTGTAAATAGCCATAAAGGTCATACAAATAAACCCATCCCTATCACTACTACTACTACTAGTACTATAAATAGTTTTGTATTTTATTCCATGAAATTTATAAAATTGATTAAATTTATTTAATTTGTAAAATTATTAACTTGCGTTCAATAAAAAATTTAATTCAACCATTTTATTTTGACAGGCTTCAACTTTCAAAATCCGAATTTATAATTTCGTAGTTTTATCATTTTAAATGTTGTTATTCGTAAAGTCATATTTGGAAAAAAAACGTCATTCGTCAGTCCAATACGAACCGACAAAACGAACATGTGAAACCGCTCTTCCGTTTCGCGTTTTCAATTAAAGCACTCGATTTCTTTTTTTTTTTTATATTGTTCTGTTTTTTTCAGTGTGCACTCTCGAATGCGGGCACTCGGTTTAAATTAATAATTCATCGACAATTAGAGCTTCGCAGGTGGTCGGTATTAAAAGAAAGAAAAAAAATAGAGAGAAAAAACGAGAATGAGAGAAGGAAAAAAATTGAGCGAGGGGGATGAGATGGACGAACGCGTTTGGAGGGGTAAAAAAAAAGTGTAGTGGCGGAGCACATCGCGCTCAGCATAAATTCACGTGTGGCATATGTTTGCGACGATGAATCATATGTAGTATTATGTGTGTGCCAGCAGGCTTATTAGCATGTAAGCAACGTGCCACGGTTATCATTAGCATATTCGTACTCGATAAGCGTTTACGGCTCTTCTGTACACAACTCAACCTAACTTGTAAGAGAAAAAGATTTTCAAGGACTTTGAGAAGTTCATAATAGCCGTGCCAAAAATTATGTAAGCCCCAAAAGTCTTTAACATCCTCTTTGGATAATTGGTTGCACATCCATATGAAAATAATTTCGAACATCATCCGACCATCCAATACCGATCAATGTTCTTAAACCTGATACATTTATTAATAACAATACATCGATAGCAATGATTTAAAATCTATTTCACTTATGTATTTATATTGGGTGAACTTTGTTGAAACGAGTCTGATTTTGAGGACACAGATCGTCCAGAATATTTACATTAAAGGTCTAAAGGTAAATACATTCATGTAAAAATTCTACATTATTTTATTCGAAACACAATTGTATATTTAACAAGGCTGAGTAATTATGTTCTACTGAATTTAACTGCCATTATTTTTCCACAACTTTTGCGAATTTTTGTCGGCAGCTTATCAACGAAATTACGATATGGTAAAATCTAGTTAATCAAAGCAGCAAATAATTTATCAAACAAATGTACAAAGTTATGAAAACATTCCATGGAATTCACGAAAATCCGAAAATAAATATTTTTATTCATAAATGTGAAAAATTTCTTGGCGAAATTTTACGTACGTTAAATATGACGATATATTTAAATGTAACAAGTAGAGATGATCAATTGATCTAATGCATAAGCCTAGGACGTGTCATCCTTAAAGCAATCCAGTCAGAATATCCACGAATACAATTTGGAAAAATAATCCCTCATATGAACTGACTCCAAAGTACTATGGGGAGCAGCAATAACAGAGTAGGAAAAAACGATAATCGAATGAAAAAGAAAATTCGGCATATGGATTTTATGCACAACTGGGGAAGCGAGGGGGGGCTCGTCCACGTAGAATTTTTGCTCGATAATTGCCTCGATCTGTATCTGTACGTCAAAGTTTGGTGGATGGGCTTTGCTCGGGCTTTCTCTCTCTCTCTCTCTTTCTCTTCTCGTATACATAAATATATCAAAAACGAATCAGCTGACTTGGAAGTCTCACTTGATCACATAGATCCGTTCAAGTTACGCCCTTCCAACTCACCCTATTGACCACCCAATATTTGGTGCTACATATCCACGATTCTGGATATCCACGTATCCAAACTTGTATACACATACATCTCGATAAAACCAACAACGAGAGAGCAAACGTGAAAGCCTAGTAGTTTGGAGCCTTCCAATCCATCGATCGATCGAATCGAATTATAGCAAATGAAATTAAAGTCTCGTTCGCTCTCGAACAATTTCGCGTGCCGTTCACGTAAACAGAATAAAAACAACAAAAAAAAGAAAACAACGACTACGTTACGGTAATCCATTCTGTAACTGACAGAAGCTTGCCAGCATCCAGGCTGGATAATGGAACATTTCGGTCGGGTAAAAAAAAAACAAACGCAATCTCGACATGAAAAAGAAAACACCGCATTTTGCTTCCATTTTATTTTTTTTAATTCGTTATTATTCCGATCGCTGGGTTTTTCGTTTACGCTGCACAATTTCCTATATCATGCTCGTTTTGGCTTCCCAATCAATCTAATGCGACCTGATATTTGCAGGAAAAAATGCTCATATAAATTCACCCAGGTATCGAGCGAAAAACTGTAAATGCACGAACCACACTTTTACGAAAAACATTTTTACAAAAGACTATAAGGTTGCAAGGCAAAAAATGGAATATACACTTCTCCCGAATGAACGGAAAAAAGGCAATCCGATGGCTGACTCGTCAAGTAAAAATGATCCCGAAAAATCGGGAATTACAGTGGCGTTAACGAGACGAAGTTCGACACGAACGTTGTTTCGCAACGCGTGAGCCGATAACGATTTAATTACCAAATTCGCAATATCGGCACGTCGCTAGGACACGATATTGGAATGAAGAATGGATTTGCCATTCAAGTCGTATTGCGAGAACGTATAGATATATATACAGTAGAGCCTTGATTATTCGGACCCATCCGGACTGACCCTAATTCGAATTAGCGAAAGTTCGGACAATATAAATATATAATCATGAGTTGGTACATATTAGGTGTGGAAAGAATAAAAAACATATTTTCTTTGCTTATGAATTTCTAATGTATAGATATCTATTTGAAGGGGGTGGGATAGGAAACCCGAACTTCGATTGACCAAAAGACTCAAAATTCCGAGTTTCAATATTCCAAAACTACACATTTTGTAAAGCACGAGCGTTGAATTTTGAAATATAAAAATTTGGAATTTTGAAATATAAAAATTTGGAATTTTGAAATATAAAAATTTGGAATTTTGAAATATAAAAATTTGGAATTTTTAAATATAAAAATTTGGAATTTTGAAATATAAAAATTTGGAATTTTGAAATATAAAAATTTGGAATTTTCAGCCTTCTGGTCAATCGAAGTTCGGGTTTCCTACCCCACCCCATTCGAAGGACAACAGAACACAGAAACTTTCAACCAAAACATTCAACATGTGTTTTAAGGTTTTTTATTTAATAAACGTTCAATCTTTGTTTGGCGTTTCTTCGCTACCCGCTTCTTAGCATCTAAATCGCGCAGTCGCTTAAGAATGTTCTTGCGCCATAATCACAATAGTATAGGTATACAAAGTAAAGGCAAAATCATCACATACAATTTTTTAAAGATAATTGTTTGAAAAATTCCGTAAATATTCTTGAGCATCATATTATAGTGTATCAAAATTTTGAAAAGATTTCACCGTTTGGTAATCGAGACATTCAGTCGTAAAAATCGCAACCTTAACATGAGATCTTATAAGAAGTTATAAAAAAGACGATTGTTACAAGAAATATCACGATTTGTAGATAGGTCAAACTTTTTCAAATTTTACCCACAGTTGAGCATGATTGTTGCAAAAGTTCATACAAATTTTAAACAATCAAACTTTAAATTCGTACAACGCAAGAACATCCTTAAGCAAAAGAAGCTGCATAGGGCCCAACTACGAAACTAGTGCGTACTACGGAACTACGTATTCGATGAATGTATGCAAATTTCTGTTCGAGTCTGAAGACTGTTTACATCCCTTCGTGCGTTGTCAGAAACTGACGTTCGACCGACGCGTACGAGCACACACAAGTTTGACCGCGTGTGTAGTTATCAATATCGTAAGCTTAGATCAGATTAAAATGTATATAGAAGTCAAATTTTTTGTATGATTCGGATCTTGGAAATTTCGGATCGGAAAGTCTCGTATAGTAAGAGTTCGAATAATCAAGGTTCTACTGTATTATGATGTACAACCACGCACATTTATCATGAACACCTGGACGGTTCGAATGAACAAATACTACAGTCATTTTAAATCCCCTTCTCCTATCGATTTTGCTTCTTATCTCTGATAATCGATTTACTGCACGAACTCTCGTGATTGTTTCAACACAAACGATTGAAAAATATTGAGGTGTAAAAGATTGGCAAAAATGTTGGGTGATGATGGTCTGCGACCTTGCCGAAAATCATCCTCTGAAAATGATAAAACAGGCTTTCGAAGCTTACAGTTTCTAGTTGAATCGCGTTATGTTTTTGTCGAAATGTATAACTTTTTTAGCCTTTTTTTAGATTTGAAGTGAATCAGGCGAATACATAAAGGAATTCAAAAAATCAAGGGGTCGAAAAAATCACAAAAAATGTGTAGTGATGTTCGGTAAAATGTCGATGAAAAATGAGCGCAGAACAATCAAAAATCGTTTTCTTTTTTATTGTAATTTTGAAAATTGATGTTTCTAAATGACTTTCCTCTTTTTTTTCGAAATGGACAACTTCAAAAGTTTGTTACTAATCCATAGATAAACACGAAAAAATCATTGAATCGCAGGATACAAAATATGTTGAGACCTGTTTGAGTTTGATCTAAATGGAAAGAATCAAAAGGGGAAAAAAGAAAAACAATAAGAAAATCTCACCAAGCGGTATGTACTTTTAAAAAATCGTCATAAATTCGATAATTTTTTAAACTTCAATAAAATATTTCGAGAAAGATAACGCTAAGACCTAGACTACATAACGACGCGATAGAAAAATATTAAATTTGAGGCATTTCCTCAGGTGGAATTGATGCACAGTAATTCCCCCTTCCTGAAGCTTTAAGTCCAGTTTCCTCACGGATGAAAGATGAAAACATTTTTTCATCACACTACGACCATCTTCCATAGAGCTAACAGTTAATAAAAGTCAAATAGGAAAGTTTGAAAAATGTTTTCTTTGAAGTGCGATGCGTCACACCCAAACGAATATAAATAAAAGTCGGATTAGTATGACATGGAATGAGAAGAAAATTAGTTCTTTTCGTATTTCGAATTTAACCCTCGTTCCCTAACGCTGTTTTCAGTGCCCACAAACCCCAATGGTGAGTTGTGCGTGCTGTTCACGTATTTCAGTATCTTGAAAAGTGCAAAAAATTTTGAAAATTTCACGTGTCTGCCTTGAACCCTCAACTAAATTAAAAAAAAGTTATCGGTTGTGAAAAAAAAAGATATTTTTTTACAGCATACGAAGACTTGCAGATTTTAAACGTTATAGAATATTTCGACTCGGACACGAACGACCGATTATTTAAGTTTCAACGTTAAAAAAGTCGGAAGTTGCAGTTTCAACGTAAAAGTTAAAGCTTCTACGTTTTTTTTTTAATTAACAATTCCAGTTTGCTAGAGGAAAGTTTTCCGGGTTGGAAAAAAAGTTGAATAAAAAATGAATAGAATAAAAAAGATCGTTGCATTCCAAACGACGCAAACTTCATGGGATGGTCCACCTCTACCAGCCGAAATTCACGAACATCGGGCAACATCCCCGATTAATGGAGCCCCGCAAGGCTCGTTTGAATTTCGGAATGAACCGTGAATACTGAAATTCTGGAGCTTTCGTGTACACGGGTATGCACGAAAGCTGCGGAACCATACCCGTTTGCATTCTCGCGGCGCGAGCTTAAAGCTCGCGCGAAACGAAGCGTCGCAGCTACGCGTCAGGCCGAGCCCGATGAGAGGCTGCACATCCGGACCTATCCTCGTCGAGTGCATGCGTAATTAATGAAACCAATAAAGCCGTTTGTACTCGCGAAAATTCGTTAAATTTAATTGGACGGGAGTAATCCTGCGGGTCGCCGAACGCGTTGACGGGACATGGCTGCCGCCTGTCACAATCCATCGACATTTTGCTAGTACCACTTGCTGTCCATTATTGAATTTTCGTATTTGTACAGATACACTTAAGCGCTGGAATATAATGTTTATGGAATACTTTTCTGTCGTGCTTATATACAGGGTGGTTGGAAATTGCTGCGATACGACGAGATTATCACCATAGCTTCCATGAAATGCAGTACCACCAAAGCCGGAAGTGTCGATTGATTTGAAATGATTGAATAACATTAATTGATTTATTTAAAATGATTGATACAGGAAAGTAACCAAATATGGAATACCATTTTGTTTTTGTGTTATAAAAAAAAAGATAATGTAAATAAAGAATTTCTCTTCTTATTTATTTATCAGTCATTTAGTTGCGCTTAAGTTATCGATAGTTTTGTTTTACATATATTAATTTACAATATAAAATTTTCCCAAA
>JAPYZJ010003293.1:0-19653 GCA_030522765.1 Ophioninae sp. B BG-2022a | reverse complement strand
AAAATCGTAAAAATTTGTTCAACAAACGAAACTAAAGCTAATAGTAACCTCTACGAACATCTAATCTCTAAATTTCGGGATCACCATTTTTCAAAGTCTGGCAAGCGATTATGCAAAGTACGAAAACAGTGGAAAATTCCGTAATTTTCGAAGTGACGTACCGGCTACAAAAACAAATCGCAAAAATAAGAATGAATAAGCAAAAGAAAGCGATTTTTCTCCTCTTTGAAACGCCGTTTGGTAAATTGAGTTACGATCATTTTTCGTCGAGATATCGAATTTAATGTCAGAACAAAAAACTTAGAAAAAGCCTGAACTTAGAAAAATGGTGATCCCGGAATTTAGAGATTAGATGTTCGTAGAGGTTACTATTAGCTTCAGTTTCTTTTGTTGAACAAATTTTTACGATTTTTTTTCGCCGAGAAATTCGATTTTTCGTCCGGATAGAAAAATTATTGAATGCCAAATACTTTTGGCCAAGGCTGTCGATTAGAATTCGATAGAGAGGAAAGACGAAGAGGAGAGGGGGGAGGGACAGAGGGTTGAGAGTATCCTAAAAGAGCAGCGAGGTCAGGGGTATCAAGGGACGACATTAGGGATGCTGTACCGGCAGTGGGACACATAAGAGGAAAGCAAGTACCAAGGATGGGGTTGTGTTGAATTAATCATATTCCGGTGATTGTCGTGGCGCCCAACTCCCTCCTCTTTCAGACGTAATCCGTCTTACCTCACGATATATCGCTCCTTCTCTCTCTCTATCTCTCTCTCTCTCTCTTCCTCCCTCTCTTACGACGATTCTCTCTGCGATAGATTTGCATTTTAATTAAAAGCAAAGCGCTGAAATCATAATGCGGAACGTGCGGTGAAGCCCTCTGATCGTTATTAACGTTAGGCACATGGGATATACTCTATATAAATATCAAATAGATAGACACAACGAATCGAAGCCACCCTTTCCTGTAAACCTTCAAAATTATCACCTTCGTTCCTCATCATTTCCGGTATCGATCGATAAAAGAAAAATTTCAAGCTTGTGTCGAGAGGATGACCCAGTTTCCATATGCATCAGAGAATCTTGTTTTTTAAAATTCTCTTGAATTTTTATTAACAATTATTTCCAATTGTGCCAATTTATAATTGCTTGTCACTTATTTTAATACTTTATCATCTGTATTTCCAATTTCAATAATAAATGTATTAATTGAAATAAAAATATTGCAACATCGATCATTCGACTACCGGAAGTTGGAACTTTGAAGCAATTTTATAGAACTTCATGCTAGTGAAGACTAGTAGCAAGAGAAAAGACGAAAAGAGGTTTACGATAGTTATTTCGAACTAAGGGGATCATGATAGAAGCTGATGTCACTTTTAGGGTTTTGTTTGTGAGTTTATTGCATTTGACAGCTCATTGGGCCCAGATCTGATATCCATTGGGATATCGGCGTAGAAAAGAACTTGGACTTGGAAGTGCAACGAAAATTGGAATAAACTGGCATTTTCGTACCTAGAATACAGAGGGTGCGAGCCACACGATTTGCTCTTTTTTTTTTGCGAGGTTTCACGAGTTGCCATCTTCACCCCTGGCTTTCGATAAGGGTCTCCGCGTTTTGTGTAATCTAATACGAGTAACGAACCGGGAGTGAGAAACTCGCGTTAAGGAAACAAACTTAACCGGTGAAAATAGCAGGTTGAGTGCGTAAAGCCAGAGAGGGAAAGGTGAGGGAGTTAAGGGAGTAAAAAGAGAAGTTACGGATGACATAAAGATGGAAGAAGAGAGAGAGATATCGAAAAGAAGGAGAATAAGACGAAGCAACGAAGAGAAAGATCAAGCAGTGTCGAGACCCCTCGGATTTCGACGGCTTCGCTCGTCTTTTCAAATCCTCTTAAAGTTGTATTCTTTTGGCCTCGTCTCCTTCCCATTTAGAGACTGCGAAGACTCACCCTTCGCTCACAAGACTTACAGGGTGCTTCCCTTTACCCTTCGTTCGCCCCTTTTTTCGTCTCACTCTAGTTATCTACAGCCCTGTATCCTACTCTGTCTAATTTCCTTCGTCAGCAATGACAAGCATCACTCCTACGATGCTGCACAACTCTAAAGCAAATAAATCCAATTTTAAATCGCAACCTGTGATCCTACGATTTTTGCAATTTTTCGGGGATTCTGTTGAACGATTTGTTTGGGTTTGTTTGGGTTTGTTTGGGTGGAGTAGGAAACCCCAATGAGTTTGGGATTATTTAGGTTCGTTAGTTTGATTTTAAACCCTTGATTTTAAACAAACCCAAACAATTTACGAAATTTGTAGTTTCGATAAATTCAAATTCGGAATTTCGAGCCTTTTGGTCAATCAAAGTTTGGGTTTCTTACCCCATTCCCACCTGGGTACCAACAACGAGTCATTAGCCTCGAAATCATCACTGAAAATCCATTTTCTGTCATTACCAAAAACCCGATGACGTTTTTGTCATCAGGTTTCGTAAACTGGTAAAAAATGGACTTTTCGTGTTCGAAGAGAAACTTTGGCAAAGCTTTGACACCAGGTCCTTTATAGTGGTTTTGTTACTAGGCTGACTCACGGCGACTTCAAATCTCCCCAATTCTTTGGTGAAAGACGCTAAAGAGGGCCAAACTTAATGAAAATGTTTCCCGCTGCGTCAGAGGCCTCGACATTTACTCATTTCCGCGAGATATCATTAGCCTCTCCCTTGCCAACCCTGCGAACGTCTCTGCGTTGGGTCGACGGCCCCAACTTTTCGGGTAATGACACGAACGCGATATGCGATCGCTAATTCAATGTCTCAACGGGTTTTCACGGGGGGGGGGGGATTTAAGTCGCAGGGGAAAAGTCTCACGCTGCTGATGTGCCTTTTTAGCTGTATCGTGACTCGGCCAACTCTCGTACAATGGCGAAGCTTAGCCATTGTACTTAGGCTCGATCGAAACGCTTTTCACACTGACTTCTAAACTACGTAACTACGAGATGCGCAGTAAGGGGCTTTTCTCGTGTTTACTCGTTGAATATTGAAAACAACAAAATTAACGAAAAAATACCGAATTGTACAAAAAGGAACCAGGAAGTAAAAATTAATTGAATAGATTCACTCAATTATTTATCAATTAATTACTTTACGTAATTGACGAGTAATTAAATAAAAACTTTAAATCGATACCGAATCGTAGAGAATTAAAAAGCACGAATGATTTTATTTATTGACCAGTAATTAATTGTTGCTCACTTTATGATTAATGAAATACACAATGATTAATAAAAAGTATTATTTAATTATAATTAAACTGAATTCTTAAATATTAATTATTCAGTTGTTAAGTACGATTAAAATATTACGTTACAGTGATTTTGCAGAAATCTATTATTATTATTCTTTATAGATACTTATTAATTTTTAGTATTTTTATTTGGAAGAGGTCTTATTTTTTTTTAATGGATTTTACCCTAAAATAAAATAATTGTGTAATTTGAGTTTGTTTGGGTTTGTTTAACGTAACACTTTTAATAAAAAGTATTATTTAATTATAATTAAAGTGAATTCTTAAATATTAATTATTCAGTTGTTATGTAATAATCTATTATTATTATTCTTTTTACTTGTTAATTTTTAGTGTTCTTTTTAGGAAGAGGTCTTATTTTTTTTATAAAAAATTGATTTTACCCTAAAATAAAATGTGTAATTTGAGTTCGATGTCAATGAGGTGGAAATGAAATAGCCTTTAATTTGTACACATACCTCGCGAGAGCTTCCATGTTCAAGTTCGGAGTGACTTTGAGGCCTTGCTCAACCCTGGCTTGGACCTGAGCCTGTAGATGATGCGGTAAGCTGGCTGGTGAAAGAATCGCCGTGTGTCCAGCTCCGGGATGACCACCGAGTTGCATGTACTGCATGTGACTCAGATGGGTCGGTGGCTGATTGTAACCGTTCGCAAGAAGTGGCGATTTTTCCATTCGTGCTACGTCTGCAAGGGAAACAAACAAAAATCCCAAAAACCACTCATTAATTGTCTTATCGTGATAAGTGTTAAGAGGACCAATGAAATTAGACGCCCGGAAGTGAGGCATTTTTTATAAATTTTTTTGGGGCTGATGAAATAAGGGCAACAATTTCAAATTTTAGTATGATTTTAATATATATTTGAAGAGTCGTAAAACATTTTTTTTTACGAAGAAAATGGCGACGTGGTAGCTTTTCCCCTTTCTTCATATACCGTAGTATCGAAATGAGAAAAAAAAAGAAAATCGATTTTTTGAAAATTCTAAAAGATTTGCTTCCCTTAAACGATGGTATGAAAAAAGTGGTAAAAATCGGTAACGTCGATTGAAAGGCAGCGTCAGGAGTCAACGAAATTTCGGATTGATCGTTGGAAACCTAGTCGAGTGAACCTAGAGTTTGATGGATCACCATCAGTCACACAGCGGTTCACTTCGAGCAAATATCAATCCTCTCGCGATTCCCTGGCCCTTCTATAATCCCTGATTTGCCTGGACACTCGATGTTTGCCAAACGACTAAAGCAAAACGGATCGGTTGTCTTCGGCGAGATATTTCGAGTTTTCCATCATCGATCATTAAAAAAAAAAAAACTTTGCCGATGCTTTGAAAAAGAATCGAATGTGCTAATTTATATAAAAATTTGATTTTATAACTTTGAATAAAAACCCTTGATTTTAAACAAACCCAAATAAGCCCAAACAATTGACGAAATTTGTAGTTTTGGTAAATTCAAATTTGGAATTTTCCGAATTGGGAATGGGAATTTTCCATTCCCATTTGGGTACCAACGACGAGTAATTAGCCTCGAAATCATCGCTGATTATCTATTTTTGGTCATCAGCAAAAACCTGATGACGTTTTTGGTCATCAGCAAAAACCTGATGACGTTTTTGGTCATCAGCAAAAACCTGATGACGTTTTTGTCATCAGGTTTCATTTCGATTATTCTAAATAATAAAAGTATTGTTTATTAACTTATTGATCTTTTTGTTCGGGTAGGCTGGTGGCTTTGTAGCAAAGAGGTCGGTTAGATAAGCAGGGGACAAAAAGAAAATACCAGGGCGATAATGCATGCCAAGTCACGTCGCTTCTTCAACGCTTAAAGCCCGGACCACGGATGAGACATCCCACCCAAACGGTATAAACCGAAGTGAGGCTTCGGTCGTTTGTTATGCGAACGCCTCGTGTGCGACTGATAAGTCCTCGGTTCCACCCTCGTCGCGGTCTGGTTACGTGCGCAACGTCGATGGGGCTGAATTTTCCATCTATATACTTCGGGTTGCCGCTTCGATTCACTCCCCTCGATCTCACATCCAAATCCGTCTTTGGTACCTTCCTCGATATCCACGTTCCTTCAATCCTCTCTTTCTTCATTTTTCTTCACACTTTTTATTTTTTCTTTTTTTCTCGTTTTTGAGTAATCGAAGGTCGAACTACTGGATAGAATTTCGAAAAATTTCGAATTTTGCTAATCTACGCGGCCAAAAATATTTATATTTAATTAAAAACCAAAATTGATTGATTTTTTGTTACATTTTTCTGGAATATATATATATATATATATATATATATATATATATATAGTGAATATTTAGTAATAACACTTCTTTATAAATCACAAAAAGTATTTTTTTCTTTTAAGTTATATGCTTTAGGAAAGAATACGAACATAAAATAATTTTGGCCGCGTAGATCGTCAAAAAATCCGTATGTACATCGCTAGATGCTATTTGCATTTAACTCTTCGTCAATCCCTTGTTCAGCTAGCTCGTACATTCCTGAATCAACGAAAATCATTATGTAACTTTAAAGATATAGAAATCAATATTTACACATTTTTCAATGGACAGCAATCACCTCAACTTCCCAATAGCAATTCGTCAGTACTTTTCTCCAAACTAAAAAAATCTTCATGAATTCAGAAAATCCTCCAGAAAATCCCTAAAAACGAATGAACGTTCTTAATAAATGTACATATGGAGGGGGATGACTCGGGACGATAAAATATGAATTCGATATTTCCGCGGAGCTCTCGTGAATAGAAATGAGTTTGGAAATACGCGGTGTGTCGGTAAACTCGTCTCGAATAGAGGGTAACCCTCCTTTTTCCGTTCGAGAGGTAAAAATTGCCAGGTCGACTTTTAATAAGGCATCTTCTGGTCGAAACTCTCGTGTGTACACTGGCGAAGCTGATAGTGTTACATGGACGAAGGCGTGTGTTGGTCCGAATCCAGCAAAGGCTTTCTTTCGGGTCTGAACGAAAGCTGAAGGCTCGATGCCTCCATGAGTTGGTATCCCAATGGATCCATGTGGTAGGGGAGCAAAGTGGGAGAGAAAAAGAGAGAAGTTTCCGAGCCGATCAGTGAAACAGTCGAACACCTTTCTACCGGTCCGTTTTACTGCGCACTCTTCCCTCTCGGGTCGCAGTGTCTCGCCGGAGATTCGAGGAGGAGAAGAGGCGCGTGTGTTCACGCGATCCGCACCCTGACCACCACACACCAACCGACAACACCCAAGAGCTGCGCAAGGATCAGCTGCAACGCACGATACAACTGCCAAGCCGAAAGTCCCTTATTTGCGATCCCCCGACCCTCCTATCTTTGCACTCAGGCAAAAAACTATTGATGTTGACAAATTTGATTTTTTATTTGATTTGATTCGATTAATTTTGATTTGATTCGATTGATTTTTATTTGATTCGATTGATTTTTATTTGATTCGATTGATTTTTATTTGATTCGATTGATTTTGATTTGATTCGATTGATTTTGATTTGATTCGATTGATTTTGATTTGATTCGATTGATTTTGATTTGATTCCATTGATTTTGATTTTGATTTGATTCGATTGATTTTGATTTGATTCGATTGATTTTGATTTGATTCGATTGATTTTGATTTTGATTTGATTCGATTTGATTGATTTTGATGTTGATTTGATTCGATTTGATTGATTTTGATTTGATTCGATTGATTTTGATTTGATTTTTGATTGTCTATTTGATTTTTGTCTATATTTGTCTATTTGATTTTTTTTTAATTTAGCTCAGCTCAATTTTTCGTATTATCAAATATTTCCTAGTAAATTATATTTCTACAATTATTTCTACGATTATTTATATCGAATAAATTAGTTAATTTCCATCAAATCGGACTGGCGATTTTTTCAAAATCCCTCTTGCAGATTCGACCCAGAAAGTCACTCATTGATCTTCTGGAATCTTTATTCAGCGATTGATTGTTTATTAACCCACGTTTTGGCAAAGCCTTGAGGAAAATGGTGACCCTACTCGAGCTAACTTCCTTATTACTGGCATATTCTGCTTAGAGCTATAAACTGTACGTATAACCAGTATCTAGTTCCAATATTGGATGATATTGACTGAAACTAATTAGGTTGGAACGTTATCCTAATAATGGAATATAAAATAATTTCGAAAGAAAGACAGTTGATGATTGGACATTGAAGACACTCGATAATCTTTCATGACCAAAAACAGCTTTTGGTATCTTAGGTTTGTAGTCTAGCTCATTCAATGCTAGGCAATCCAGTGAGTCTACAAGTATCATTGCGGAGCCCAATTGCCTGGATCCTCAATAAGTGAAGGAAAGCAACTCGCGGAAAGTCTACTTTGACATCAGGGGTCAAAGAAAAGCGAAGATAGGATAGAGATTGGATGACGGCGAGATGAAAATCCGCGAGGAAGGAAGATGGTTAAATTCAGAGAGTGAGATAAAAGACAACCAAGTGGAAGCGGGGGAGAAAGAAATCGAGAGGGAGTCTTCTATTGTACGTGTGTGTGTGACTATTCATTACAAATTATCTAAATGGCAGTGATTTCGGTAGACCGGCTGGCTGTTTGACGAGTAAGTGGTAGGTTCGTGGATCCTCGGTCGTTGGCAGCGATCGCCATTCACCTGGCAAATCTTGAACCCGGTCATCATGACGAATCGTGAAATATCCGAAAGTGGATTATCTCTGTCTGATTGGGAACCACTGTCGAGACTGTTCGAGGGGGCCCCCCATATGACCGGCCCTAAAATTGGACTTATTACAACTTATAGAGCGCGATTTGAACGCTCCGGTCAATAACATACATTATCCCCAATCCATATGATTTAATGAAATCCCTCTAAACTCTCCACTTAGCCTCGGTCCTTCTCGCGCCCGTACTCCTCTTAGCCTCTCTGTACTGTGGTACCCTGCGTGTACAGGGATACAGTTCTGCTTTCACCCTATATTGTTGTAGAAACTGGCATGATGCGCGTCCACTCGTCGTGAGCCTCCCAGGATCAACTCTCCAATGTAGATGGAGAACCCTACCTGGCGTTTCTGGCTTTGATCGGTATCGGTGAAAACTACCAGCTATATCCGATTTCAAGCTCTTTCACGTTGGAGACCGTGCGATAGGGGTTCTTTCTACAGCTTCGGAATACTCCAGATCCGTAACTTACACGGCTTGATCAGACTACGAAATAGCCAGTTCGAAGTTTTAGGATTCTGGGAAAAGTACTAGCGGCACTCTGTCTTAACATTCAAAAAACGATAACTCTTCTGGCTGGGACTATCCAATCATCAACATCGGGGCATTGGATCAAACGAGGTACGATAAAACACAATTTGAGCTTAAAGATTCGCACTGGTAGCCTCCTCCGATTGAAGCAACCAAGACGGAGGAGACAAGAGGACATAGCTGATGGCGCAGTGGATCACCCGGTCGTCCAACGGCACCCAGCCGGCCCTTTTTCGTTCCCTTTCTTCAACCACCTCCTCGCCCCCTCTCTACCTTTCCACTCGCAAGCTGATGAGGTGACAACCCATAATTATACAGACCGTTTTCTGTCTGGCCTGACTCCTTTGCAGTGGCATGTGGAGAGACCTCGCCAGATAGTTATGCCGGGAAGACCTTCCAACAGTGGTCTCTCATATAGTGATCTTTCTGAGTGCTCTCTCTCTCTTTCTCTCTCTGTCCGCCTTTCTCTCGTCCACTGCCCCTCGTGGCTCTTTCTTCATTTGTTCTTTCACAGCTCCTCATTCCGTTCATCTCATCTTCGGTCCACTCTTCATTCTTATGCCCTCGTACATCTATCCGCCTGCATCAGTCAGTTCCGAATGCCTCGCGTACGGAGATGACTCTCAGCGCAGCTTCATCCTCCGTCCGTTGGATTCGCATCGCTCGGTGTTAATTACGAAACGCTGCATTACAAATTGCCGTTCCAAATGAAACGGGAAAGAGGCTATTTCCGTTCTCGCGAATCTCCGGGTACCCTGGTTCACCGTGAATCATTGCTTGAAGATCCGAATGGTGAATCATTCAGATAATTACCGTTGTGACCGTAAGCGTCAATTTGGGGTATCCAAATACCGAGTACCGTCGAAGCGATTTCCGATCATACTACGTTTGCCTTGACTGAGTGAAATCAGGAAAACCTTATAATCAGCCGAAAACATCCAAACACCCAGGAATATACAGCAAATCCTTTGCTTCCAACTTTAGGGATCGATTAGCAACTTCAACCAAGTGAAATCAAGAAAGAAGCTAGTAGAATGATAGCCAAAGGCAGTCCGGCTGAAAAAACACAGCTGGAAAAAATCAAACATCCCGAAATATTCAGCAACCGTATCTTCCAACTTCAAAAATCGATCAGCAACTTCGATTGCAAAGTGAAGAAGCATCAACGCGTAGCCTAGTCGTCTACCGAAGACTACCAACGAAGAATACAGGGATAAGACTGACGAAGGATTACATTTTTTTTTCGGGTGATTGCCTTTCGGTAAACAAAAGGGAGAAGCGGCGAAAGAGCAAGCCAGTAAATTAGGCAGGGCCAATGACAGGAGGGTCTGAGTAGACGAGTGAAATTATTTGGAAAATCCGGGCCTTTGTTCGTACGCGATGCCTTGGGCCCTCGGCATTGTTCTTACCGATCAGAGGATACACCGAATTACACCAGTGGTATGCGCCAACCAGTATGGATGTGTATCTCTACCCTCGAGGAACGACTTGGCCAAAACCCTCGGCAACCTCTCCAACCCCCATCCCACGAAAACTCGGTAAATATGCACTCGGCACATATTCATATTTGCACGTGCGAGTACAGGACACGTGTGTGATTTATCATCCTGGATAAATCCTTTACCAGAGTTTCGCGAGTGTTGGGGTATAACCCATCCGGTCTACGTAACCAATACGTTAAATTCGTTCAAACGGAAAATGAATTCCATCGAGGCTTCCCCACCCGCATCGAGGTATCGAACTTCTAAAGGATTCTTCAACGGGAGGTCCCGAGAGTTCTCGTACCTTAAGAATCAGGCTGAAACAGAGTATACGTATCGTGTGCATACATAGGACGTAGGACCAAAGAGCAGCCTCAAAACTGCACATCGGAATATACATACACATGTAATATCTATGTATGCACGTATACGTATATGAAAACACTCGGAGCTGTACATAGACGGGGAAACACAGTTTCGTGCACGAGGAATCCGGTTTTTCAAGTAATCGAGGGTCCTGATGAGAAAGAGGAGAGCCAGGGGAACAGCAGCAGCAGCAGAAGCAGCATCAACGGCTGTAGGCTTCTTGGAGAAGAGCAAGAAGAGAGAAAGAGTCTGAGAAGAACACCAGAGAGGAAAAGAAGGCGAGAGAGAGAGAGAGAGTGAGAGTGAATGCGACTCAACGAGAACGTGGTATCGAACGGTTGGGCGAACACCTCACCCATTGCCGTTTTCTACCACAGCTAGAGATACCAAGGCAAAAGGTAAGCCAAGAAGATAGCCGATGCCTTGGGCTTGCTTCTTCTACTCTTTCAGCCAGTAGTAGTTTTGCTCTTTCTCTTCCTTCCATCCTCTTCACCATCTTGAGGATTTCTTTCGGCCATCCCTCTCGTGGCTTCTAGATGTTACAGTATATCCCACTCGTGTCGAGGCCTACGGAGGCGTACAAGGCGGAAACGATGAGGCATTGAAGTATTGAGACATAGGTATCTTACGGCCGATAAATAGAGAACCTTGCGAATAACCAAAGTCCAGGATGGTCTCGAGGAACAATCTTCCGGCGAACAAGCTGCTATCCTGTAACGACCACACGATGTGGGTACTGAAAGAAAACTGCGAAAGAATTCCTTTCAGCTCGCAAAAACTCCACCTGCGCCATTCCGGATATGCCATTGTATGGCCAATTCGGTACGATGAGGAAGCGTCGTTATCCACTGATCATACGACGATTTAAGAAAACACGTGGAATTGACTGTCACTTTTCACTGCAACTGGAAAGTCTTCATTTGACACTGGTGGAACACTTTGGGTCCTGGACTGGATCATAGTAAACGGATAACCCAATAATGTCACGGTTACTTCAAAGTGTTGTTTCTGAAGAAGCTGTTCTTTCCGAGAACTCGAATGAACTCATCGAAGTGACAAAAGAATGGTAGATCCGGAAGTAGAAACTTCTTAACCTACAGTATAAATGAAGACCGGAACTGTCACAGCAGTAAGTTTTAGGTTGTTTTTCCGTTGAACCACTTTGGAATACTTTTGACCAGAGGTTGGATGACACTTCACCCAATGACCACGATTACCCAAAGGTGTGGGGAGACTTGCCCTGCGCGATATTTGTTCTTCACGATGGGTTTGTGACGGCGCGAGCCCAAGTTCCTCGTCTCCTCTAGTCGTTCGAACATCATCCAAGGGCAGTAAACCGTTTGATATATAGTCGAAGCTTTTTAGAGTTCTGTCAGCCACGCCCACAATCAACCTTAGTATTATTTACACTCCTCGTGCGCGCGCGCGAACGTTTCGTCTCGTGTTCCTTTATCTCTCTCTTCAACATCTCTGGCCTACACGCAACTGGTATAGGAACACACGTAGCCGGCGATTCGTTGTCGGGTCCTTTTCTTTGGCCAGCTTGTCTCCGGGGCCAATTTTACTGCGGCTTCTTTATTTGTTTGCTCTTCTTGGCTATCCAATCCAGAGTCGTCGCTTCGTTAAAGGAAAACTTTGTATTATTGAATGTCTCGTGCCGAGCTACATGAGTTATGCATTCGACAACAAAGTCTATCGGGTTTCAAACTTTGTGGTATCTTCAGGACGATTTGTTTTTTATGATATTTCCCATGGAGTCGACACGTTGGTGCTGAGATATCTTTGAAGACTCTGAAGGTACTATTGGGTGCAGTGCTGCACCGAGTGACAAAATTCTTGGTGGATCAGGTTGAAAGATATCGCAGGCAAAATTGATGAACACACGAGGACGGTTAATAGCTTGCTGGACGTTCTGTAGACTTCGTATAGTCTTCATCGTAATCCTTAACGTGCACCAGAGACATTTATATAACGACTGATGGATCAATCGTACCACTGCGTATGTTCTATTACCAGTGTAGCTGTATTTTACTGAACGAAGCGACTCGAAAGTTATTGCGAGGTGCTGTTTTGCAGCGAGCGATCAAACTGTTGAGGTTGGAACTGATTGCTGGTAGAATGATGAAGTCACGAGCACGTTTGATGGTTCGCTAGACGTTTTGTAGGCGTTGTACGGTCTTCACGATAGTCCTTGAAGTACGAAGCTCCAGCGAGCGAAACGCTTCCGATTGTACAACACCAACATCATATTGACGCTACAACATCATTTAGATTCGCTAACTGGCCACCCACTATCTCCCAGGCTCGATAAATCGGTGGCAGCGATTGGAAATACCGGAAGTGAATAAACCTCGAGCGTTTTACTGTAAGAAAAACGGTGGCTGAATGTTTTTCCCGAAGGAAAAAAAGGATGGGAAATATACTAGGAAGGATCGATCAGCCTGTTAAAAAACGTAGGCAAAGTCAGACAACTGCCGCAACATTGTTTTGACTCGAGCCAGATCTATAGATGGGAAAGAGATGGAAATCTCGAACTCGTACTCCCGAGCTCAACGAACCAGCTAAACGGAAGAACGCATAATAAAAAAAGAAATGAAAGAAAATAAAGAAAGCTTTGGCAATAATCTCGAAGGTAAATCTTCCGTTGCTTCTCGCCGGTATCAAGAGCAAAGATCGAAGAGCTCTTTCACCCTCCCTCTCTCTTCCGCCAACATCATTTTTCCGTACCATCTGCCGATTGCAACACGGCAAATATCTAGTCCAAAGCGTGAATACCTCGACAACTCGTGGCCCCCAACTCTGGCGAATGTCTTCACGGTCGATACTTTTTCAACATTGGGCCGCAACATCGGTTAATCCGGTGCATAAACATTGTATTGTATTTCGCAGGGGATGCTTCCATTATATCATATTTCGTTATTAATATCTTCTGACTGACTAGGCCTCGGCTGCCTGCCGGGAGCAGGTAGGGCAGCCCACTTTTGTCCATTCGACAGGACAAGGCTTAAAGCGTATATGTGTATTTGTGCGGGGGTATACACGACCCGCTGACAGACGGCCCTTACCGGTTCTCTTTTTTTTCGCCGTCTCCCTCTTTTTTTCGACGGTCCTTCGTTCTCTTTTTAATAAGTATCCGTTCTGCGCAAACTGGCGATACTCGTATAAAAAAATCGTACGTCGACGTTTCCACGCTACTGCGATCGTTAAATTGATTATCTCGAAGCGATTAAATCAACATTTTTTTTTTCAAT
The DNA here is from genome assembly GCA_030522765.1 of Ophioninae sp. B BG-2022a. NCBI lineage: Eukaryota > Metazoa > Arthropoda > Insecta > Hymenoptera > Ichneumonidae > Ophioninae sp. B BG-2022a. The sequence continues at coordinate 6,034 of JAPYZJ010003293.1, read as the reverse complement.
CAAATATCTCTATTATTCCACGCACGAAGGACTGGCTGTGTCACTTGTCAAAATGGGTTTTCTCGTTCGGGTCTGATTGACGGTCGGATGAAAAAAAAATCGTTAAAAAAAAAGAAAGAAAAAAAACGGTCGCTATTGTGTGTCGAAGAGTTACGAGTCACTCGTTCGTTAACGATCGCCCGAAATTGTGGCGCGCTCAATGTTCGTTCGCGGGTGGATTTTTCATTTTTGAAAAAAGTGTGCCCTTTGAAAATCAACTTTTTTCATTTAAAACGTTTATTATCAATGTTAATACTATTTTGAATAGAAAAAAATCGAATCTTTATAATAAATAAAAATTCGAATCTCGAAAAAATCGTTTTCTCTCATACCCAAATATATAAATTCAGGCACGACTCACGGTACGTGAGAGCGTGTATATGCGAATGGTATCCCCAGTCCGATTGTAGTTACAAGCCCTTCTCTTCGTTTATGAAGTTTTTACGGTTGGCAGGTTTATGTCTTTTGATGGCGCCATATGAGTCCAACTGTTGAGCGATTTAAAGCGATCTCCCTCTTCCCGTAGCTTGGAACTCCTCTCACTCATTACCCCTCTCCTGCTCATTCTACTATCTCTCTCTTTCTCTCTTTCTCTCTTTCTGCTATCAAACGTATCCCAGTATCCAGTCCGATATCTGGCACAGCTAATAACACACACTGAAAGAGCGATGGAAAATGTTACGGTTTTAAACTCGGTTCTCGCGGTGGAACTATCTCAGGCCAGTAGCTCTTTACCGGTGTTGCATAATACCGCGGTCAGAGCATCTGCGTCCATTGTTTATCGTTTTATGCGGTAATTAAAATAAAGAGCACGTATCCGACCTGAGCGTATTTGCTCTCGCCCTATCTCGCTCTCTTTCTCTCTCTCTCTCTCTCCCGATATCTGTTTCTTTCTCTCTCCGGATCTCGATCTCGCTCATGGTGTTCCTACTACGTGCGTACGGGTAGTCTCAAGGAATTTGCCCGAGCAGCAGGAGAGACCAATCGCCGTTTGTACGAACGACTTCCGGGCAAAAAAAAGGACTTTTCCATGCAAGCGGTCTCGTTGAACCGCTGCGCACACATTCCACGAAGGATGGAAAAGCGAAATAAAAATTCCATATGGCCGTCTATAAATTCGATGTGAAACGGGAATTGTTCGACTCGACCTCGTAAACAACAATTATTCAAGCGCATTGCCATTACGGATGTTGCTCAGGGGAGGTGCATTCTCGTCAGTGATTATTGTCTCGAGATCCATGCTTATTTTGGAATTGTTAACTCGTTTTAGAAAAAGAGTAAGGAATTTACGATTTTTTTTTCTACATTTATTAATAATAGTCATTTTTATTTGAGTCGTTAATTTGAGTTAATTGAGCGATGCTGCAGGAATTACTGAAGCGTAAATTATCGACGAAAAGTCCTCGAATGAGATGATGATGATAAATTTTATTATGCCTTAGAATTAACTATCGGGCAACATAATAATCTTAACAAATATTGAAAATAATACAAAAATAATACCAAAAATTCAGAAAATAATAAAAATAATTAAAAGTTTTACAAAATAAGTACCGTAAATGGAGTATACTACAAAATTACGGAAAAAATATGATAGATATTAATTAACATAAAATAATATAAAATGATAGAAATGAAATCAGAAGCCAGTTTACAGAAAACGGCGCACATTATCTACTAAGAGAGAGAGAGAGAGAAATGGGGAGCAAGGAGAAAAAGAGATGACAGAAAAGTTACTGGAGGACCTACTCACATAGAGGGATGGAATAGAGCCCTTTTTTCTTTTTTACGTCGACCCATTTGGCACGTCACACGGTTACTCAAGCAACTTGAATATATAGCCAAACAGATACTGTGAAAAGAAGAGTGTGACTGCAATCGTGAGTTCGTTTAATCGTAGGTAATTGACCAACACTTGGTTATCATGCCGACCGAGAGTTTTTCCGAAACTTTACACGAGGGGGGGAAAAACACAGAAAGAGCAAAATTCGACCCTCTTTGGGTCTCCCTAGTTTCGAGCCTACCCTTCACCATACCTCGCTCTTCCTCTCTCTCTCTCTCTCTCCCCCTCTTCCTCTCTCGTCAATTACCTCAAGGATCGTGATATACTAGATAACCAATAGTTGTTATCTTTATTTGTTTATTAGTCAGTTTCTAAAAGGAAAATTATGTTTCATAGTGAAATGTTAATTATTTGGTTTTTATTCTATATTTTAATTATATACTCTTAATTAATTTTATGTTATTGATAATTGCTTAAAAGTAAATTTTACTGGTGCATAATAAATCAAACCAAACGAAAAAAATCTCTCTTTTCGTCCGTTTTTTTAATATATAGATAGACTTTCTTCCTTTTGATTGGACTCTACAAAACAATGCATTAAACAATAAAAATTCGAAATCTCACATTTTTTGGTTTGCTTACAGCTGAAAGTTTTTAAAAACACGTAAAGAGGTCCTATTCCATATGAATTGAAAAAAAGATTTAGGTTTCGAAACGAATAGCGTTGATCTTTATCATCCATTAATCATTTTTAATTATCCATTCATCAATTGTGTCCCAACTTTTTCCACGTATGAAAAAGATCAAATAAAATTGCTATTAATTAAGTCTTCTCAAGGAGGTTAAGACTATGGTGGGACGGAGGGGTGAGAAAGGGGAATGAGTGACAAGAAACGAAGATGGAAAATGATTGGAACGCTCCGGGATCGCGAAAAATTTATTGCCGAAGCGTGTAACTGCGCGTGTTTCGCAGCTTTTACGTTCCTTAGAACAGTATTGCGGAGCTCTCGAATGTTTTTCGATCCCTGGAGTTGCAGACTGCACACACAACACCCACGTCTTCGTCAGTGAGCCGAGAAAGATCAAGAGTACGATAGCTTGATCCTTCGGTGACTTGAACGATCGAATTGATTGGATTCTTTGCTACATACTACTAGAGCCTGAAAAAGCCATTTATGTCGAGACTCCGATGACTGCGTACTGGAAACGAGTCTCCTAAGCTGCCATCATTCACGAAAGCCAATTGATCCAACCACCATTATTCCAAAATCAGTTTCGTAACTTAAGACCATGACGAACATTACCACGTGACACACGAGTGCGAGAGAGATAGTCGAAACGTTATAAACGGCAATTTCTCAAGAATGAAACGTTTTTATTCAAAACAGCGACTAGGGGGCCTTCGGTGCCATCGTCCTGAATGCACACATCAAATTTCGTACCGATTGGTTTAGCCGTTTTCGAGAATAGTGCTTTCAAAATTTCGAAGTGGACAAAGACGAAGTAGCCTCGAATACCGAGCAATACCTATTTTGCCTAGATATTTATAAAATCCAACCAGTTCTTTTCCCAAAATCTAGTTGTTCCAGTAGCCATTCCAAAAATCCTATAAACTGGCTTACTCGATCCCTGCAGGAGTGATAAAATCAGCATTGAATACCAGAAAACCTAATATCATTAATCGTCATTAGAAAAACCCCAAACCTTTTTCCAAAAATCCTCACTGCCCAAAACTTGATCTAAAAGTTGGTTCCAAGTTGGTCCACAGAGGTTCAAGTTTCCAAATGCAAAAATGACGTTTTTCGAAGTACTCGGTAATCCGTTGGGTCGAGTTCTTCGACAGGGGAGACATTGATGTCTTCATTGGTGAGTGCCCTCGCAACGAGGCCGAATTGCAGGGGACGCTTCGTTCGCGTATAGGGCAAAAAGTGTGAAACGTGAAAAATTTCGGTTCGGCTGATTTACGGTTGGTTTACGCGGGCTCGAAACACAGACACGTGGAGAAATAAAGCCCGGACCAGGGAGAAAAGTAGGGTGAGGTGAGTGAGCAGTAAAGCCATAACAGTGTTACCAAAATGAAGAGGTTTAATGCGTGGACGCGGAACTGTCGGGCAACAGCGGTGGCGACGACGGCGGGTGGTTGGTCATCGTTCTATCGCTATACCAGCACCATACATGCCTGAGTGACTGACTGCCTTCCTCTCCCTCTCTCTCCTTCTCTTTTGCCATTTCAGCTCTCCCTTTTTTCCCGTCTCTTCCCCTCCGACAATTTTACCCTTCCTCGATTTGGTACGGACCGGGCCGATTTTATTTCACCCGGGTCTCCTCTCGTAAAAACAATCAAGCCCCCGACACACTAAACCTTGATTGTAACTGATGAGGATGAAAGTGCAAGTAGTCTCTTCTTGGCTACTTTGAAAAACACAAAGACTTTTTGCGATTTGACGCTTTTCAACAAATGTCACTCGAGATTGACGTTTTTTCAATTTGCCAAATCATGAAATTTCATAATTTTATAAAACAGAATAAAATTTTCTGAAGAAGATCCGAACCAACGATCAAAACGTAAAAAAAGGACTTTTACTTTCATTTCACGACTTTGGAAATAACCTACGTAATAATCCAAACCAATTTCAATGTCAATGATGAATGCGATTTTTTGGAGATTCGGGAGTCGAAATGAATATTGAGGGAGGGAATATAATAAAGACAGCCACTTTATGGTAATGCATTTGATAGAGTATCTAACGTGTAGGTGTTGTTTTGATCCGGATGAGGCTACAACGAGCATTAAACCGCAAAGGGCTACCACACGAGAAATCATCTTTCACCAATACCCCAACCCATCGTTTCCCCCAATTTGTTAATTACTTCACTCGAGTATGTATTGGGCAGAGCCCTTCCACGCCGCCTCTACCGCAACTTCGTGGTAGTGAAGATCTCTACCCACTGGCCTTTCTCTCTCTCTCTGTCTCTCTCTCTCTCTCTCTCTCTCTTTCTCTGCTCCGTATATCTGTGTAAAGGAGAATGTGTCCTGTCTTCGAGAGAACAGAGAGCATCGCGGTCTGGCAAATTACTCCGTTACTACTGCTTAACCGCAACTACTCGCCTATAATGCACATACTATATATATATATATATACAGGGTATCCCACGTAAGAATGTCATCCGTGAGATGGGCAGTTGGGCTTGAAATTCTGAGTCGATTGATACCGGCATGTATGGTTCCCGGATCAAGCCCTGGATTGTTATTAATTTTTAAAGGCAGCCGATGAGTGGGATTAGCCTCGAAATAGTTATTATATTTAGACGCTTAGTGTCATATCGTAGATCCATGATGATATTTTTTTATACCTTGAAGACAAATCCACAATTTAATTCGCCTTGAACTCTCCATTGCTGGGGAAAAATGTCGAAAAAATATTCTGAAAAGGTTTTTTGCATTTTCCCAGTCTAATTTTGGACTTGCGGCAAAAACTCGGGCATATTCGTAATCAGCGGAAAATTTCCGATCAAATACACCCTTTTAATACTTTAAAATCGGAAAAAAATATTTTTCGACCTCCCCGGCCACTTTGTCCAAAATCTCGAAAAAACACGAGATTTCAAATGGTCGTAGAGCGAGCTTTTCCTGTGCGATTGAGATTCATAGGATGAGTTGGGAAAAGGTTTTTGCCTGACTTAAATAATCGCGTTGGATTCGTATCGATAGCTCTTTTAGTTTTCCCGGAAAGTCCACTTGAAAAATGGCAAAAAAAGAGGCAAAGGGGTGTGTATGGAAAAATTGGCAAAAATTGATGGTCCAACTTTGAAATTCTGCCAAAAATCGAAAAATCATCGGATTTTAATGATAAAAAAAGAATTTTGAAGAGAAAATCATAAAGAAGAGATTGAGCACAAGCTGGAGTGCCAAATCCTAAAAAAAGTTATCGACGTTTTAGTTAAACAACTTTTTATCCCCAAAAATCGAAAAAAATTTGGATTTTAAATATTTGTGTAATTGGTTTATTTCGATGTAATTTGATCCCCTGAGCACGAATCTACCATTCATTTTTCCCAAAACCCAAAATTTCCATGAAAAAATCGGAAAAATCTTCTAAAAACTCGATTTTGTCGATTTTTTTCATGGAAATTTTTAGTTTTGGGGAAAATGAATGGTGGATTCGTACTCAGGCGATCAAATTACATCAAAAGTAGTTGAATAGATGCACG
>JAPYZJ010003292.1:0-16921 GCA_030522765.1 Ophioninae sp. B BG-2022a | reverse complement strand
AACCTTTTCCAAACACACCAAATAAATCTCCATCGCATAGAAGAAGCCTACTCTACGACCTTTTAAAATATCGTGATTTCTGAGATTCTGGAAAAGTGGTCAGGGAAGACGAAAAATTTTTTTTTCCGGTTTTAAACTCTCAAAAGGGTTTATTTAATCGGAAATTTTTCACTGATTACGAATATGTCCGAAATTTTGCCGAAAGTGCAAAATTAGACTGGGAAAATGGGAAAAAACCTTTTCTAGAATATTTTTTCGACATTTTTCCCTAGAAATGGAGAGTGCAAGACGAATTAAATTGTGGATTTGTCTTCAAGGTATAAAAATACATCGTCACAGACGTGCGATATGACACTAAACGTCTAAATATAATAATTATTTCTCGGCTAAGCCTGCTAAAAAGGCGCGCCTGATTGGCTGCCTTTAAAAATTAATAACAATTCAGGGGTTGATCCGGGAACCATACATGCTAATATCAATCGCCTCCGAATTTCACCCGTAACCTCCCATTTCAAGGATGAAATTCTTAAGTGGGACATCCTGTATATTATTTAATATTGGTGTATTTATGAATACCTAATTGATATTTTCAATATATTTCCTAAATCTTTTTGCAATCTTTCCATGTTGGTTTTTTGGGAAATAAGAAAAACGATGCAACCTCAAGCATCAATGATTGCTCCGAATCGATATTGACAGAAATGAACGCCAATTCTGTTAAACTCCAATTCCAATTCCTATCAATCGACATTGACACGAATTGATATGAATAAGATTTAAAAAACGTTAATGAGGGCTTAAACGATGAAAGCCCGCATTTGAAACTGTCCCCACAGACATCCAGCCATCCATAAAGCGTCGACTATTACGGCTAACGATAGGCGGGTACTTGGGCGTTATATATATAGAGAGGATTGAAACGTGGAACCGCAGAACCCAAGCTGCAAAATCAAAGCTCAATCAGTCAGGCAAGGAGTCAAACGGTAACTCCAGCTGTGCTTATACAACAAGACGTCGATTTGGACTGGTGAGGGACCCGGACGTTCGACGTTTCACTATTCAAGAGGATGTGCGATTAAAGCTCTCAGAAACTTTCGCGAATCAATAATTAATCGTTATCGAATATCCGAAGAAACGTTCTAAATTAATAAACTATCAAATGTGATTTTCCACTCGTCGAGAATCCCAAACGCCATCCGAACAAAACGCAACTTTTCCATCTTTGGATTTCTGGACCGTGAGATGCTCGTGACTTCCAGCTACTATTTTTCCATATCTGATCTTTCAAAGCAACCAGGACAATGGTCGAATCCCATTTTTCGCTAAAGCAGCGCGATTTTGCGTTTGCAGGAGGGCACAGGGCAACTGGCCATAACTCGTACCAGCCAAGGTCTTTTTAAACCGTTCCAGTTGCGTTGCCAAAAGGATAATCCAAACTACATTTGAAGCCTGATGCACTGACGATTGCACGGTCCCCCATCCCAGTATTGGCCAGTTTTACTTGCGGAAAGATCGTCAGCGCTGCACCGCAACGTTTTCGATTATCATGGTTACCTTTTCAGTTCTCCATTAACAGCCCCATTGGAAATTGAAGTCTTTCATCTGACAATCCCCAAAGTGGAGGAAGTACCCAATCAGGAAGGGCGATACGTAATAGCCTAGTAATTTTTAATTACCCTAGGGTTATGGCCAATGAGGCGCGCTCAGACTTATTCGCACACCTGAATAATGAGCGCACCAATACACATAGCAGGCGTCAATTTCGTGACTACGTAGCTTGACGACGAGTTTCGATCACGGTAGTCGTTTCTCGCGGGTGTGCGTGCACGCGAGCTCTGTCGATTCTCGAAGCTAGATTATAAATGACTCTATTAATGCTGCGTCGATATCGCGTCCCGTCCGTTGCGCCACCCATACTGCGTCGTCACGAGTCTCTCCCCCCATAACGACCATGTATCATTTTTTTCCCTAGTCAAAAGCTACTTTATCCACTCTCTTGACCAACCCAAACAAACCCAAACGAAAATTTGCTGAAACTATCACCACCCCGAAATTTGTTGGGGAGCCTCAAATCCCCCAGAGCTTACCACATTTCCAGATCCTCGAGATCCTACCACATACTTATAGGGATTTCAGGGATTAGGGGATTGTGACGACCCCAAAATCAGAGTCGGTTGGCAGAATTAATTTTGAGGGTACAAGTGAGCCGATTGGGAAATCGTTTGGACATTCATTTGTGTGTACATTAGGATCATGACCCTATATACCGCAATCAAAGGGCTTTCGAATAAAAAACTTGAAATATAATTATAACGAATTTTTATTGATGCCATTGTCATCCATTTTTCAAATATACAATTTTCAGCGATTTCTTCAAACAGAGGTTCATACTTTTCCAAGACCTAGGCATTATCTACGCGTCTACATTTCGAATAGCAAGGTGTACAGAATCGATTACATCCAGAATCCTTTGGGACTCTGCTCCATAATGCAGGAGTCCTTAATGATTAAACTCGGTTTAATGTACATTAGATTCCACTGAGGAATTTCAACCTAGGTCCCATATGGTTGACTGCTACCAACATCCGACGCAATTCGCCATTGGATCACCATCAGAAACAACATTCATGAGAATTCAATAGGGTCGCTAAAATTTCCGTCATTTCCGCGGCCAGTCTGAGCCATTAAGGTCTTTCTATCAACGTGAAACATTCATCGATCGTTTATCAACGTCGAAGAGTATCAGCATAGCTGGTAAATTCTCAGCGCTATCGGACAGAAAAGAGTGTTGTTTCCATCACGAACGATGGCGAGGGTAGTCCTGTCCAAAAATTGATCCAGGGTACCTTAATGCAGCTTTCACGTGTCAAGCCTGCCCACCCGCGTTGCCTCCGGCTACAACGACTAATTAGCGTTGAACAACTAACGAACGAGTCAGAATACGCGCCGTACAACGTGTACCCTGTGTATCCGAATTGGTGTATGTCCATGAGTACCTACACGTATGATGTTCCTACATGTATACGTGGTCCTATACAAAGGCTAGTTGAACGCTCGGTGTTCAGCAGATCGGACGTTCAGCCTCGCTATTGACGCGTCGAAAATTGCCGCTGGACCTGACGCTTGTATCCAATCCCCTTCTTTGACCACATCACGGGGTAACTCTGCCTCTGTTCGGGGTAACACAACCAACCCTACCAGCACCGAAGCTACACACAGCCCTTAGCTAATTTCCGAACTAGGCATAGGATCGACAGGTTCGCGATCTACGAGAACGTGGACCGGGCTATTTGTCTCCAGCTGTATCAACCGGCAATTGGCTTTTCCTGTCGCGACCCACCACCGAAACAAATATCCCACATGGACCGTGATACGGTTTTTTCGTTGTTGTTTTTTTTCCAACTCCTCTTATCCAAACTTTGCTTTTATACCGGACGTCATGCTTTGCGTTTATCTTCACTACAGAACCATTTTCCTCAACCCTCTTTTTCTATTCCACCTCTCGAGCCCTGTTTCACCACCTGACGCAAATGGCCATCGAACTAGTCAGCTTTCCAAGCTTGTACCTATGGCTCGTAGTTTCTCGTTTGCGAATGGAGACAGCAGCCAGCGCAATCATTCAGGCGACAACGACGAGGGGTAGTGAATTATTGTGACGCCGGATTCGGCTTGATCAATGTTTGCCGAAGCGTCAAGGTCTTTTGGTGAAAAAAATAACGTGGGTCGGGTAGAGAATTCGATACCATTGGCAGTCGGATTGAACACGTCCGTTTCATTGCGGAGAATACAGAACACCGGATGTGCCGACAGAACTATCAACGAATTTGATTGCCTCATGAAATTCACAATGATCCGCCGAGCTTTTTTGAAAAAGCCAAACGAAAAAACCGGTAGAGGGAAAAAGAGATGAATGTTGACACCTATCCAACCGTCCAGTTCCAATGATTAGAGACGATTTTGCAGTCCTCTGGATATAGCCCATTTCCCTATTCAAGCACGAAACTCGGATTAATCTTGGCACCGAGATAACAGTTCGTTAACACCGTTACAATTGTAGCCTATTATTCATACGCTGTGCTGTAAGGCAGCAAGGGGTTGGAGGGTCAAAACGCAGGGTAAGCAAGAGCAGACTAGTCGGACGTCACGTGGACGCTCGTGATGTGGCTCCGGAAGGATAGAGACTGGGAATAACGCCGAGAATTTACACGTTACCCCATTCTGTTTGCACACCCGTGCAACTCGGTCTTATCATGACTTTCACGCTACAATGGCCAGTTTGAGGGTTCTTTGAATTCAACCCTGAATATACCTACAGGAGTTTACCTACATACGAGTAATCTTACCCAGACTTCCTCCAAGGCTTTTGTCTCATTTGTAGACATGTATGTGTGTCTGCAGTCGAATCACAAATTTGCATGCAAACGATGCTGTTGGAAAACTAAAACCTTCAATCGTATGACAGGCCAATGAAGAATTAAATATGAATATTGTGAATTCATTCGAGTTTGGAAACCTAATCGATGAGGAATTTAACAAGTGACCTTGGTTCATCTAAACTGTGCAATGTGGTCGTAATTGATGAACCGCTGATGTTCTTTGATCCGTGTATTGATCTTCCGGCTGGTTTCCTGATGCCCACATTTGGCGTGTATCTTATAAGCCAATTGTTGGAGACATGACTTTAAAAATCAAAGGATCTAAAGTTTACCATATTTTTTTTCAATATTTGAGAACTTTGCTGCATTCGTTTCGTGGATTTATCTGTTTTGACGTTGCTCCACTTGTTGTTACACTTTGACGAATAAATGTGAATAACCTTTATGACAATGCACAGAGCGATGCACTGAGCCAATGGCACAATAAAGCAAAATGGAGGTAAAATTTCGATGCCGCGCGATTTGCTGTGATAACGGAGAGGGAGGGAAAGAGAGGGGCAATCGCCGCGGAAAATGGATGCCGTGTTAGGTAGCGCGTGAGAATATTCATCCTGGTGCGCTTTGTCAACTCTCGGTGGAACATGGTCGTCCAATTTCGACGGAAAACGTCATTAAAATGCTATTAAAAACCTATTAAAATTAACGAATGCAACTCTCGCGGAAAAATCACATTTTAGCCGCAAGATAGATACGGACATCAAAAACATTGAGTTCCATCCTCGTGACCAGCAACACAGCCAATTTCATTAAAACTGTGTACAACAATGGATGAAATGGATTCCGCTCGACATCACTCACGACTGCCAAAGGCTGATATTTTTTCCGGGAGATGCAACAATGACGTTACATTGGACCTTTTTCGACGTCAAAAGATTTTTCATTCATTGAAGAAAAAATGAAGAATATAGGGCAACTTCGTGAGTTTTGATAAAATGTCTGTACAAATTTGATGTATCGAATGGATCTCCAAAACGTTGTGGAATCAGGTGCAGTTTGATAGAAAGGAACAATAAAGAGCAATTTGCGCCTTGATACTTATGATGAACCAAAAACAGTTTGCCAGACTTAGTTTGTTTGGGTTGGTAGTCTCTAGTATTCTCCCTCGATGTAGCAGACCTATCAAAAGAAGTTTGCTGGATGCAGTTGACAAATCAAAAACAGCTTCGTGCAGTGAACGAATCAACAGCGCCTTGATACTTATGTTGGTCCAAAAACAGTTTGCCAGAGTTGAGCGATCGAATAACAGCCCGCGTAAGTTAATCGACCAAAGATAATCTTGACTACAGTCAACCTGTCAAGTCCAACTTGATGAGAAGTCAATCCGATCAAAAGCAGATGGCCGAAGTTGCCCACTATCCAGAAGGAAACAAGTAGGACCTCGCTGACCCAGAATACGACACGTACCAGCAATAGTTGACAACAGCAGTTGCTTCAGGTCCCGATATGTCAGCACAGGTTCAGCAACTCTGCGGCTCGAATGCTTTCGCAAGTTGATTGCAACAGGCGTGACGGAAGAACATTCCCGGCAAACTCAATTACTGTCGTAGACTCGTTTCCTGTATTCGAATATGCCGCCATATCGAATTGACCCGAGGCGCAATGCAGATTGGGATTTTGCCGGTCGGTAAACGATTTTGTTAAACGGGGTTAATTCACTTTGCACGTGTGTCGTTGGTGTACGTGACCGAATCAATTTCGTTGGAGGTATAGCGCAGGCGGAAAGCAGGTATTTGCTCACCATTCCCGCTTGGAACATCATAGAGGAATGATGGCTATTTTAAATACACTGATCAGTGTGTAACGAGACTCGTCATCCTAAGGCATCGTGACACGCGTGAGAATTCCAAGATAGATATGATAATGTGCTGAAAGTTGTGTTAATGAAGTCACAGGAGCAGACACGTGCCGGATATTAAATGGCAGCTTCGTCTCCCCGGACACCAGCGATGCTGACGGTGAAAGGGAGCCCGCTTGTATTCTCGACGCCAGCCAGTTTAATATTACGTCCCCGTGGAGCTTTCGTATTTCCAGATAATGCAACATCAACCTCGGGGATTATTGTGTTCGAAAAGCCCTTCTCACTTAAAATCTAACCGGCCAACGCACGCTACCAAAACCAAAAAGAGTTTTACCCAATAGAACTCGATTGAATCGGCAGTGAAGAGTGGCTCGGTAAAAACCAAATCTGGTAGCTCATCATCCGCTTTCTGAAAAAACGATACAACTCCCCATTGACTGGAAAACCTAACATGGATATCGCCACGTCAGCGTACCGGTACGCTAATCAAATACCTAATACCCATGTAGCGGACCTAATACCTGCGTCATAGTCTACCAAATACCTGGGTAATAACCTACCTAATACCCTATGTAATAGCCTACCTAATACTTGAGTACACCACAGCTCTATCCATTAGAACTTGGATCGGATATTGAATGAAACTTGGTGATACGTTTATCAGCAACTGGGAAACTTCCCAGCAAAATGTCCACATAGCAAAGGAAGTGAAGACACTTCTGTCTCATAACGTTCCCACGCCACAATATCGTACCATGTCCACATCGTTGGAACGAAGCATCCGAAGATTCACGGAAACCCGTATAGTTTTTTCTACCCGATGATAAAGCTGTATACGTTCATTGGTATAAATTGAAGTGGATATGGGTCGCATCCTCCGCCGGCATTGAGTCTGGATAGCGTCGACCGGAAGCCAAAGGAACGTCTACACTAGGCAGTCACCAGGTTTAATTTACTGCCGGGCCGTCCCGACTCTACGCCCACACTATTTCGACCTAAACAGCTCGAAACGCGTTTGGAGATATTCCCGAGAGTATACCAGGCAGCCCTCCACCGGTTGGACGCATTCGCCGCAACAAGCGTGTATAATGACTGAGAGAGTAACGGCTCCCAAAGTACCAGGCTGAATTAATTTCATGGTGAATCGGACGAGCTTGGATACGTTGTTGTACCCTCGACTCTCTACCACGGCTATCTATGCCTATGTTTGATACCGCTGTATATACAGTCAACTGGGATTGGTGAGTGCTGTACGTGAGACCCAATGCGCAAACTTTAAACTCCGACTCCCCGTCAGCGGGTCGTTGTGATTCGCGTTTATACACACTCATGGTATTTATCCATACATAGTGTAAAATAAAGTCTCCAGTAGACGACTGTGTCCAATCGTTGGGGCTAATCCTGTCGACCACTAGAACCGGATTTCAATGCGGTTTTCACTCCACAATAGCTTATTCCTGGAGTAAGCTTTGAATCCTTGAAAAAGCAGGTTGATGAGAAAAGTGAAGGATGAGCAGCAAGGGGATAAATAAAAGCAGCGATTTAGCATAATCCGGATGCAGATTATGCAGTACTGTTTCTTAGGATGAGTATGTAGGATGAAGAGCTTAGCAGCGATGAGGAAACGGAGAAACCTATCGTGGCTGATCCAAAATTGATTCTACCGCTGGTTGCTTCAATATAGACCCAAACGCACGAATCGCAAAGTCGTAAAGTGTCGAGCAGCAGTCTTGATTGGGATTGAACTTCCGCCTCATTTGGTCCGTTCCTGTATTCTCCTAAAACTAACGATATCTCTCGCTCCGTTATTCACGGTGTTCCTTCCCTCTCTAGTATTCGGTCGTTCGAACTGCTTTCACGGACAATCACACGGTCGAAATTTCATCCTGATTAAAATCGTTTTCACGTCGATAATTTTCGTTCCGTGACTACGGAACTTTTAATTCGTCCCTTTCCACTTCCGATCTTGCTCCCGTTCGGACGTAAATTGTACCATCGGCCTGATTGGACTGGTTGAAAGAGAGAGAAAACTGTAGATAGAGAGAGAATGAGAATTACGGACAAACTGTGTGAGATACGCTAACAGTTCCTGTGCAACGTCGTTGTTGTTGCAGATAATCGATGGGAACACGAAGACCGAGGTGAACAATCGGAAGGATCCCGGTGTATTTTGCGGGGAATCCGAGCAACCCCAGACCTTCATATCCGAGACGAGTTTCGTGCGGGTTCTCTTTCACGCCGACAATTTCACCGACCAGACCTACTTCAGTTTTGATTCCCGTGCTGAACAACAGTTCGAGGTGTATCTGCGCTACGGTCAACATCCGGAGTTGTATCCAAACAGAAGAGGCGAAATAGTGCCCGGTAGTTATTGCGAGCGGGTATTCAAGGATTGCAAGTTACAGACGTGTTACGTTCAGAGTCCGGCTTACCCGGGTATATATCCGCGAGCGCTTCACTGCAAGTATCGTCTGAATACTAGACAACCCTTCATCAAGCTCTACATCGAGAACGAGGAATTCAACATTGACGGGCAACGTTGCGAGAACATAATGACTTGTCCGATGAGACCTATAAGCTCGGGTTCCGAGCATTGTCCCTACGATTATATAAGACTGTACGACGGTAAGGACGAAACTGCGCCAGTCATCGGGACGTTTTGCGGTATGGGCAAATTTCCTTACAGCATAATCGGCACAAGCGAGGATCTCTACGTGGAGTTCGTATCTTCACCAGCTGGACCTCTTCTCAACACTGGCTTTCACTTCAACGTTGGCAATTGGCCAGGTCAGATGAAGACGGCTGGTGTCAAGAACGGCACTTGCGACTGGCTGTTGAGCAGCGAATCCCTAGTCAGCGGCAACGAGGGCATATTTTTGTCCGTTTCTCACTGGTATCCACCTCACACCAGTTGCACTTATCGTCTCAAGGGTAGACCCGGCGAAATAGCACGTCTTTACTTTCCCAGTTTTCGGGTAAATCGCATCGAATCACCGATTTCACCCTACGACGGTGACTGTGGCGAGAGTCTCACCCTTTACGACGCCAATTGGCCGGACGACGCGAAGATAATAAAAACTTTCTGTGACACGTTCAGCAAACCGATGGAAAAACACGATTTCGTCTCCACCTCGAATTCACTCTTCGTCAGGTTCGAGAGTAAAACCGGCAGTTACTCAGGTAGCTCGTTGTATTATTGGGCACATTACGACTTCTTCAACGCGACGAGGTTCGGCGAGCCGGTGCCTAATACCGAATGCGACGAGACATTCGCTGCGTGGAAGGCAAAGTCCGGCTATTTGAGGTCACCCCTCAATACTTTGGTGTACAAACGACCGGGAGATCCACCCGCAGATCTATCATGCACCTACAGTTTCGTTACGGACAAACGCCTCTACGCCAGAGTCATACTGACCATTGACTCGGTGTCTTTCAAAGACAACAACCCTTACGCCCAATGTGGACACTGCTGGGACAGCCGTGCCGACAGAATAATCATCAGAGAGCCCGGATACGACGCTGAAAAGGGTCACTGCCTCTGCAAGTTGGCGACCTCAGCAACACCACTGAGAATCGTCTCGCGCAGTGAAAAACTCGATCTGAAGCTCCTCGTAGATGGCGCCCATGCAGCGGCTAGCTACTTCAAACAACCGTTACCCCTCTTCGAAGCTAGATACGAGTTCGCTCACAGTCCGCTGTGCGGACCCGCTCTACTGCCACCCAACACCGACGGTGAGATCGAGTTTCCTCACTACGAGGCACTCGGCTACGTCACCCCACCACGCTCCATCAAATGCATCTGGGAGCTTAGGGTCAACCCGGAAAAAGATGTTTGGCTGCACTTCGACAAGATTAAATTTGCTTCGAGATCCTGCGAGGACGGTAAACTCGAGATATTCCTTGGTGGCTCGCCGGAAGCCCATCTAGGTATATGCGGTGAGAACGTGAGCTTCGTTCGGGAAATGCCGATATTCGAGGCTGCTAAACTCGGCACGCCTAGCACAGTTGACGGTGAGCCACCACCCGTCGTTATACAATTCACCGGATCGATGGCACCCGCTAGAGTCGCCTTCAAGATCGCATGGACCGAGCTCTATCATTTGCCCAGGGATAGCTCGGGTGCTCTCAAGACCCAGAAACTCGAAGATTGCGGATTTCAGTGCCCGGGTGATATAGGATGCATACCCGAGCGTCTCTTGTGCAACGGTGTCGTCAATTGTCCAACGCCGAGTTATCCGATTGGTACGTTCAATGCGAGTCTTCTGGAACCTGATGACGAGTCAGTTGAAACCTGCGGTGGTCCAATCGGTAGTGGTAACGGTGGTGCCGTTGGTCCAGTCGGATGGGCCGGTGCTGGACTCGGTGCTGGACTCGCCGTTATCTTTGGTCTCGCTTGTCTCGTTGCTGTTTGCCGTATATGCCGTAGAAGAAGCCGATCTCGGGACATCCATGTGCCCTACTGATTTCACGCGTAAACGCGAAAACTTCATCACGCGCTGATCCAACTGCGACACTTCCCGTTATGACGTCACACTCTGAGGATCATCGGTATCCGGACAAATCAGCAGGCATGTCCAATGACGTTTGGTCCTAGACACGAGCAACTGTTCGAATGACGTTGCGCATCAATGCTAATCTCCAAAGTGTGAACTTGACGACGAAACTCCAGCTCCATCTTCGGATGACCACACACTTTTTTTTCCTCCGCGTTGAAACTGTTCGGGTGATCCAATTATCTTGGTGAAACGTTGGTCCTCGAATTAACCCTAGGAGTCTACACTATCTGCATGAAAGAGAAACCTTAAACGAGGGTTACCCAAAATCGATAATTTCCAATCAACGCTGCTAACGGACGTCGTAAATTTCCTTTTCTTTTTATTCAAACGCTGAAATACCGGTTAATAAAATAGACTAAGGAAGAAAAATCGGTTAGAACTTTTCATCCTGAAAAGTACGATTGAACAAACCAAGAGAGCTTATTATTTTACACTAAAAAAAAGTGGCGTTTGCGGTACCCATGTGTAGGGTCCTGTGGTTAAGGATGGGCGATAACGATACACCAACTAATCGCGTTAAAAACCCGCCAAAAGCTCCACAATGTACCCGACGCTTCGACGCGACTCATTGGCTGCTGGAAGAAGAAACGGTTGCCCAAAAACCCGAGAAAAACAGAGAAGAAATGAAGATTGAAGCGCTCTGTGAAACTCCTCTCCAGAGGATCTGGCCGGAGTTTAAAGCCGTGGAGAACCTCGTTGCACGCCTCTTTTCCCACGAACAAAGGCACATCCGGCAATTTCGCTGGGAATATACTGCTCACCTCGGGAATCGCTGGCGGCGCAGTCGACATCGACTATACCTGTATTTCGATATCACGATGGAACGCAAGAGGTTGGAAGGGAAAAAATGGGACAGGGTAGAGAAGGATCACTAACTGGGAAGGATGGAGCAGAGACAAAAGGGTTGGATGAATGACACACCGGTTCATCGATTAAACCGTTTCAGCTTCAAAGTTTATCGCGCTAACTTCTACCAGCCAGAGAGGAGGTGGTAGGTTTCGTCGTCAGACGTAACGGGCTAAGAAGAGCAACCCTCGTGGTTAACTCTGCACAAGCTGGCTCGTAGTACGTCAAGTTGAAGAGAGAGAGACGGAGAAGTCGACGAGGATAGGATCGATGGATGACCCAAACCGGTCTAGCTATCTCAGCCCCTAAATCTTGATGAGACACGTCGTTTCTCCTTCGCCTGCGAGCTGCGGTTAGCAATAGGGCTACCCTGGTATAGGGGGAAGCGGAACGATCGTTTGCACGATAATGGAGCGTGATTCTGGTTCACCGGGCGACTAACTGCGATATACCTACACGGTATAACACGCGTATAGTTGTCTCTTTGTGGTACCAGCACCTATACCTGTGTTTCGGGTATTAGAACGCTCCGGGGTGGATCGTTTTCCGAAATTGCTCCCGTTGTTCAACCAGCGTTAATCTCGATAAGCTTCCGCTGCGAAGAAAACCACTATCGAAAGGAAATTATTCTTTGGGGGATGTATTGGGTTGATTGCGTCAGGAATATCGAAGAACAAAACTTCGGAGAATCGTCGATTCTCTGGACAATGGAGATTGGATCAGTACGGATCAACATTAAACTCCGTTGCTGCCATCATCAGTGATCGAAGAATCACTCAATTGTTGGTGACAATCTTAGGATTTTCCTGACGGCTGATATGAGACAGCGGATTTGACTGCTTTTAAGGTCTTCATCGTGTACTCTATGGTCCGATTCCAACCTAAGCATCGCTATCAGCGAGCAGCTACGGTTTTAATAGCAGTTCGATGGACTCTGCTGAGCTGTCTCAATGGCTTTATGATACAATCCGTATTACGAATAAGGCGCAACAGCTGACTTAGCCAAACGATAGGAACGAGCTTGCCGATGCAATGAAACTTCTCTGTCACTGGGACATTCGATAAGGCGAATCAAGCACAGAGCGATGATGCACACATGATACGGAATCAATGGAGACTAAAGCAGGGGATTCAACGAAACGTTATACCGCTCTCGGGCATTGATTTCTCTTCATCTATATAACCAACGTTCGGTAATAACTTGGCGCGGGTAGATGGTCGATGTACGTTGTTCCATTGGGATCTGGAGTCCTCGCGGACGGATTTGCGTTTGCATTTACGAGCGGTGCTGCCGAGAGATTGAGGCAAGTCTGTACCATCAACGAAGAGGGATTCCGACAATAATCCGAGAGGGGAATCCATCAAGGGAATCACTCCGCGTTGTTAACGTTCTACTCGGAGAATATATCGATATATCAACCCGCACTGTATCTTACCCTCGTTCTCAACCACGAACAGACCAAGATCTTGAAGTACGATTTGCCACGAATATCCTAGATCCCTTACTCAAATCGGTATCTCGGTCCCCGAATGACACAAAGGTCAAATGACGAAACAAAGCAGGCATAGAAAATATTTTAAGGACATGTCGAAGACGTACCACGTGACACACGAATGCAACAGTAGAAATTTGAAAATCGCCATTTCTCAAGGACAAAACATTTTTAACGTAAAATTCAAGCATCTATTTCTGTCTCTATGAATCCTACAAAGACTGATGCTCGATTTTTGAAAATTTGTGAGGTTATGTCGTTCGTCATGCCCTTGAAAATTCAACAGGTCTTCGATGATGCGTATGTGAATACACTTTACGACGATGAGAATCATGTATATACTTGGATGATGGAAACTAGACGCTCAGTGCTCATATAGACGAAAAAAAAATTCTTTTCAAGAGGCAAAACCATGTTTGTATTTCAGGATGTAGGATTTTAGGTTAAGCCAGTTCGAATTAAACGTAAAGACGGAGTTTCGATCGAATATCAGAAGGTAGAGAAGTGGAGGATTGGATACGTTCCATGTGGAATTGTTGGGTCACGAAGGATTATCAAGTTCGCGAATCACCGTCACCTTGTACATACGCCATTGTTCACGTAGATATTTCTGTTATCTCGTTGTGATCGAATACCCTCGGATGACGAAACAACGAACGACGTTGAAAATACGAAAATTATTTATACGCACAAGAATTTTGAGTATTTCATTATTTTTTAATCCCTACCAACTATGGACACATCCTTCAATTTGGAGCAGCGTCAATGCTTCGAAAAAACGACTCTAAGTCTGCTGTTTTGTGAAGAACATCGAAAATGACGTTCCTGATAGACCCTGCGTGGAAGCATCACCTTCATTATTAAACTCTTCGTGGTCACTCGTTTTAGCTATAAGACGCAGATCACCAAAAGGTCACAAAAGCCCCAGCCATGTTTAAACAATTTCTGCGTTAACGATATCGTTCCCAATGACTCATAAAAATTCCATTTATTAGTTTGAACATTATACAGTGTGGCATTTTCAGTTTAATTTTTAAGAGATCGTCTCAAGGTGAAATTTTCAAAAAATCGTTTTTTTTTATTATCGTATAGTATACACTAAACATTCTCGAAAATGTTCAAATCGAAATTGAAATTGGCAGGATCGCTACAGCGTTTCTTGTAGAAAGGGAGCAGGACGTCTGCCCAGGCAATCTTTAAACGCGTTTTTTTTCGGAATAGTTTTTTTCAAAACCGTGTCCACTCTCAAACGAAGAGTTTTGAAGAGAGTTTCCAATTTTGAGAGAACATTTTTAACGTCATTCTCTAACGCGCTATGGAGGTTTTTTAGAAATTTGACAAAATGGCGGCGGTTTGAACAAAAAGTATCGAATTTGGCTCTTTTTTTAGTTTTTCGTAAAAAAAAATAGGAAGATTTAAAAAAAAGCTTCTATAGCGCAATAGAGAATGACGTTAAAAGTGTTCTCTCAAAATTCGAAATAGAGATTATACAAAAGTCTTCTTTTGAACGTGGACACCGTTTCGAAAATCGTTTTTTATTTTTAAAAAATTATAACTCTTGCAATTCCAAATTTCTTCTTATAAAATTTTCGAGTGATTCTCTTGAGATATGACATTTTTAAGAAAAAAATAGCTCTATAGTGGGCGTTTCAAAAAAGGTATTTATTCTTATATCTGAATAGGATCCGTTTCAGAGAGGAATGAAGAACGATAATTATGAAAAAATGGACTCGAAGCGAGGAAGTATAATCAAGAAAATTGGACTAATTATGAAAAGTTGTGATTGCGTTCGTTTTGATACCAGGTGGCCACGGAGAGGTAAATCTTATTTCATTTTGCTAGCGCGTTTGTAGTTGAAAACTTTTCATAGAGCATTCGAACAGGGTCTATCTGCGCATTGGTTCTGCGTTCCAGCATCGTTTTCAGGAAACATTGTTTCTCCCGATACGAGAAGCTTTCAGGTGGAGCTTTTTTCCAACGGCTCGCTAGTCAACGATTCGTCGTAACTTTGTCGAGCCAGACTCGATATCGACGTTTGATTGGAATGAAAAAAAAATATGGCGAACGGGACTCCAACTTTTCACTTTGTCAATAGTGGAACTTCGTCTCGAACGTCGAGTAATTTCGTTGAGAAATTTCGATGATAGAGTTTAAGGATCGTGATTCAAATGTATTCCATTTGGAGGAACGTAATAATGAAGTTTGCGGGAAAACTATTCCAAGTGACAACTCGACTTGTGGAAATTGAGGACGGGACAAAAATGGGACACTTGCTACACGGTCGATATCGACGCGCAACTTTGTAACAAAATACATCGTTGAATGTATTGGGTGCTCGGAAAGTAGTGTCAGTTTTTTTTTGTATAAAAAATTATTCTTTTTTATAAAATAAAAATCCGATTTTTTTTGTATACAAAATAAATAATTTCATTCATCCAATAAAGTAATTTTCATTTTGAGTCCAAACGTCACCAAAATGGAATTTCTGGGTTGGTTTTAGAAACGCGTCCGCATGAATTCGTGGTTTCTGGAAGTGTAAAGGGCTCAAGGGTCTTCACCACTAACCCCCTGTTGTAATTTTATCTGCCGGAGTTGCGTTTAAATATTTTTAGGCTCGAATTAATCATTATATTTAGACGTTTAGTGTCTTATCGCAGGCCCATGACGACGTATTTTTATACCTTGAAGACAAATCCACAATTTAATTCGCCTTAAACTCTCCATTTCTAGGGAAAAGTGTCGAGAAAATATTCTAGAAAAGGGTTTTCCCATTTTCCCAGTCTAATTTTGCACTTTTGTCAAAATTTCGGGCGTATTCGTAATCAGCGAAAAATTTCCGATTAAATAAACCCTTTTAAGAGTTTAAAAACGGAAAAAAAAATTTTTCGTCTTCCCTGGCCACTTTTCCAAACTCTCAGAAATCACGATATTTCAAAAGGTCGTAGAGTAGGCTTCTTTTATGCGATGGAGATTTATTTGGTGTGTTTGAAAAAGGTTTTTACCTGACTTAAATAATGGCGTTAGAATCATATCGATATCTCGTATAGTTTTCCCGGAAACTTCACTTGAAAAATGGCAAAAAAAGAGGCAAAGGGGTATATATGGAAAAATTGGCAAAAATCGATGGTCCAACTTTGAAATTCTGCCAAAAATCGAAAAATGATCGGATTTGAATTTTTAAAAAAGCATTTTGAAGAGAAAATCATAACGAAGAGATTGAGCACAGAGTGGAGTACCAAATCCTAAAGGAAAAAAAGTTATGCATGATTTAGTGAAAAAACTTTTTTGCCCTAAAATCGAAAAAAATTTTGGATTTTTAATATTTTTTTTAATGGTGTATTTTGATGTAATTTGATCCCCTGAGCACGATTCTACCATCGATTACCTCCAAAACCCAAAATTTTCATGAAAAATCGTAAACATCCGATTTTTACGATTTTTTCATGAAAATGTTGGGTTTTGGGCGAAATAAATGGCAGATTCGTGCTCAAGGGATCAAATTACATCGAAATACACCATTAAAAAAAAATATTTAAAATCCCAAATTTTTTTGAATTTTAGGGCAAAAAAAGTTTTTTCACTCAATCAACGATAACTTTTTTTCCTTCACGATTTGGTACTCCACTCTGTGCTCAATCTCTTCGTTATGATTTTCTCTTCAAAATGCTTTTTTAATCATTGAAATCCGATCACTTTTCGATTTTTGGCAGAATTTCAAAGTTGGACCATCGATTTTTGCCAATTTTTCCATACATACCCCTTTGCCTCTTTTTTTGCCATTTTTCAAGTGAA
>JAPYZJ010003291.1:0-16925 GCA_030522765.1 Ophioninae sp. B BG-2022a | reverse complement strand
TAGACTCTTCTCTTTTTCTTTTTTTTTTTTTCTATATATATATATATATATATATATATATATATATATATATAGAATCTTTCTATATTCCTATATTTATATATTCTATATATATTTTCCTTTGTTATTCTTATCAGTTTTCCATTTAATAATAATAATAAGTTATTATAATAATAATATTATAAACATAATTATAATGCATTATAATTATAACAATAATATTATTCGTTCTAATTGTAATAATTGATAATAATAATAACCCTTTGTTCTTCATCGTTTGTTATTTATTTATTTATTTTCATTTTGTATTCACTATTACTATTATTAATATTTTTTTTACATTTCTATTGAACCATGCTATATATTTAATAATAAGTCATATAAATATATATATTTATGTACTTATTTATTCATTAATTAATAATACTTATTATTACTAATTATATATAATTCTATGGATATCTAATATAAATATAAATAATAATAATAATAACAGTTAATGAAAATTATAAATGATAATTACTATTATTAACGAATGTATTCTACAATAATATCAAGATTCCGGCAAAAAACGAAGAGATAGAAGAACATTTTCGAAATAACCAAAACACGGAACATTAAACAACGGCAACAATTAAATCGCATTGTTTTACGTTTGGGTTTGCAGGTAGCCGAGAAGCTGCCTTTACGTACGCGATAAGTTCGGCGGGTATCACTTACGCGATAACCGCCGCTTGCAGCAGGGGCAACATAACCGCTTGCGGCTGCGAACCCGCCGTACGGTAAGTTCATTTTTATCATTCGGCACCCGAATTTATATCCCTGAAAAAATTAAAATTTTAACCTTAATATAGAACATCAAAAAGAAAAATTCTAACCTCAATAATAATCCTCGAAAAACGAAAAGAAAATTCAAATCCTAACCTAAAAGTTGAAAGTTAAAGTTGAAAGTTAAATTAATTAAGTTAATTTAATTTCAGTTAAGTTAATTAAAGTTGTTAAGTTAAGTTAATTAAATTTAGTAAAGTTAAGTTAATTAAAATTAAAGTTGGTAAAGTAAAGTTAATTAAAGTTAATTAAAGTTAAAGTTAGTAAAGTTAAGTTAATTTAAGTTGAAAAAATACGTATGAAATCACTTTTCATACGTATTTTTTCAATATTTTTTTAATATTTTCAACGATGAATTTTTATCGAAAATCAATTGTGTCTGTGCAGAACGAGGAAGGAATTACCGCCAAACGGTTGGGAGTGGGGTGGCTGCAGCGCGGACGTCACTTACGGAATGAGGTAAAAAAACACGCAACGATCCGACGAAACGAGCAAAAATTAATTGGCCACTTTTTCACGAGAGACTGAACGCACGAAGAACCAAAAAAAAAAAACTTTTTTTTTTCACTTTCGAACCTTACCTGAGCCTTACCTGAGCCTTACCTGATAATTATTTGAGAATCGACGATTCGCAGATTCGCGCGTAGGTTCCTCGACTCCAGAGAGGTCGAGGGTGATGCGAGAAGTCTCATGAATCTTCACAACAACAAGGCTGGCAGAAAGGTGAGAAAAATTCATTCTTCTCAAATATTAACCTATCCCATTTTTTACTCTTCGTTTTATCCAATACAAATAGGGAAAGAAAAAAAGTATTGCACCCATCACATAATTATAGCTTCACATACTTTTGAATCATCACAAAAACGGATTTTTAGTCAAATTAGATTTTTATAAAAAAAATACGTTTTCGAATAGATTTTTCATAGCAAAAATAGGGATAAATAAACATTGATAAGGCGATAATGCTGATAAGGTTTATATAACTACAAGAACGTCCTTTAAATAAAATACTAAATAAGTACTACATTTTTTGTTTGGGTTTGAAATTGAACTATAGAAAAAAAATTGCAAAATTTTTACGAAAATTTAAAAGACTTGTTGATTTTTTTTTAAATCAGTATAATAACTGAACTAAATTAAATTATATTAAATTCTTTTTTATCGTAACAAAAAAAAAATGAAATGATTTGGTGTGGAAAAAAACCTCACATGGAATAAAAAACTAAAAATCTTTTATTACTTGGAAACGATTGGTTTTTGGCCAGTATGTTATATGACCCCATTAACTGCAAATATGCTCTACTTTTACCCCTCGCAAGGAATGTATCCATTTCTCTATATACTATATATATATTATATATTTTCTCTCTCTCTCTCTTTATATATATATATAATATGTACGTACGTAATAACAGTACGAACGAGCAACGTTCAAAGTAAAGCCGACCGTTCTTTCATGCCTAATTGAATCGACGGGCTGTCAACGCCGATCGACTAACTCAATTAATCCGACCGGTCTTGGGTCGCTTACAGCGCGCAACCACCGTCCAAACAAATTAATCAAAACGACAATCAACCCGCAGCTTTATCGTATAACGACAACATACATTTCCGGGGCTAAAAGACGGGAACACTGATACTTCGTTTCGCTTTTACCCATGATTTAATGACTTTTTGTTTGTTTGGGTTTGATTTGATTTATCGAAGAAAATTCATTTAGACATTTAATCGTGCAATGCACTAGAAATGAATTATTCGTCATTGTGAATTTGAGCAATTGGAGAAACGTTGGATTTTTCGAATTTCCTACTATTAGTTTTTTTGTACCGATTATTCAGTATTGATTAAAGACTTTTGGGTTTGTTTGGGTTTGGGGTGGTCAGATCGTAAAAGCCTTGCTCCAGACTGAGTGCAAGT
Organism: Ophioninae sp. B BG-2022a; assembly: GCA_030522765.1. Classification (NCBI taxonomy): domain Eukaryota; kingdom Metazoa; phylum Arthropoda; class Insecta; order Hymenoptera; family Ichneumonidae; species Ophioninae sp. B BG-2022a. The sequence goes on along the minus strand of JAPYZJ010003291.1, from coordinate 14,180 downwards.
GCCACGGGGTTTCCGGCTCCTGCACGGTTAGGACATGCTGGAGAACCCTACCGAGCTTCCGACAGATCGGTGATGCCCTGATGAAAAAGTATTATCGCGCGCGACCCGTCATGGCTGTCACGCCACCACCACCACCCACTATTCAGGTTTGATACATTCTAGTTTTTGTCGTTTTCGAATTTTGATTTATTCGTCGTTTGTTCTGGATACTGGATCAAAATTGATCCTGGCCCAATTGAATTCAATGAACATTGATCAACATTGGATCAACATTGGATCAAAATTGGATCAACATTGGATCAAAATTGGATCAACATTGGATCAAAATTGGATCAACATTGGACATGGACCAATCTTCATTTAAAATCGACATTGATCCTGGTTCACTGTTTATTCAAAATCAGGATCGATGTAGACAAATGTTCAATCAGAATCACCATTGATCCAGGACCGATGTCCATTCAAGATCAACATTGGGCCTGAACCAATCTTTATTTAAGACGAATATTGATTCTGTACCAATGTTTATTTTGGATAAAAATTGGTTTTGGATCAATGATTAATCAGAATCAACATTGATACTGTATCACTGTTAATTCAAGATCAAGATAGGGGTAGACAAATGTTGGGGTGAGATAGGAAATCCGGATTTCGAATGACCAGAAGGCTCAAAATCCCGAATTTGAATATTCCGAAACTACAAATTTTGCAAACTTTTGGGTTTGTTTGGGTTTCTTCAAAATCAAAGCTTTAAAATCGAACTAACAAACCCAAACAAATTTCGTGAACTTTTTGCTGGCATGACTTTTAGGAAATTTGTAGTTTCGGAATTTAAAAAATTCGGAATTTTGAGTTTTCTGGTCAATCGAAGTTCGTGTTTCCTACCCAACCCCCAAGTTCATTCACGACCAACATTAGACCTGGATTAATGTCAATTTTCACGATCAGCATTGATTCTTCATCCAATGCTCATTCAAGATCCGAAACTACAAATTTTGCAAACTTTTGGGTTTGTTTGGGTTTCTTCAAAATCGAAGCTTTAAAATCAAACTAACAAACCCAAACAAATTTCGTGAATTTTTTGCTGGCATAACTTTTAGGAAATTTGTAGTATCGGAATTTAAAAAATTCGGAATTTTGAGTCTTCTGGTCAATCAAAGTTCGTGTTTCCTACCCAACCCCCAGTTCATTCACGACCAACATCAGACCTGGATTAATGTCAATTTTTACGATCAACATTGATTCTTCATCCAATGCTCATTCAAAATAAAAAATTATCCAAAATATTAGAAATCTTATAATAAACCTATCTAATTAAAAAAAAAAGAAAAAAAAAGTAAAATGAGAGCAAATGAATTGCAAGCTCGACGTTTCTAAGATTAAACGATTGACCTCTGATCGAAACAGGCCTCCGACTATCTGACACATTCGTCAATGGACATCGTGCCAATAATTGGAAACGATGCAAAGTCCCAGGGTAAAACCTCGCTGGACTATTCGAGCTCTTCGTCATCGTCTTCGTCATCGTCATCGTCGTCGAGAAACGGCAATGATCGCATCAGTAGCAGCAGGTCCATGAAAAAATTATCCTCGAAGTCGCGAAAGCCTCATCTAGTTCTGAAGAGGATAAAAGTGAGCGGAGGTCCTGGTATGAGCCAAAAGAGAATTCCGAAACGGAGCGAACTCGTTTTTCTTGAGGCATCGCCGAATTATTGCGAGCCTGACCTCGCACAGGGCAGTTTGGGGACACAGGGTCGAACATGTAATCGTACGAGCAAAGGTCAGTAAAGAAAATCTGAAAAAAAAACGGTTTTAAAGCGGTATTTAAAAAAAAAGACGTGTATTTTTTCATATAAAAAATTCAATGTTTTTAACACGCAAAAATGCACGCAACACGCTTTTTTTTAATAAAAAAAAAACGAGTTTTGGACCCTATTGAAAAAAAACGATTTTCCTGAATTTGCATCGAATTTCTACCCACAATAAAAATAAAAATGTTGAAATATATTAATTACAAAAAAAAATACAAACCTCAATGATTAATTATTAATTATAATATATACTATACATTTTTGTTTGGGTTTGTTTAGGTGTTCAATTGAAGGTTTTTAATACGCAAAAATGTAAAAATGCGACACATTTTTACATACAAAAAACAACAACGAACGAGTTTTTAGATTCTATTGAAAAAAAAAATGTATTTGCCTGAATTTGCATAGAATTTCTGCCCACAATAAAAGTAAAAATATTAAAATATATTAATTACAAAAAAATACAAACACAAATAATTAATTATTAATGATAATATATACTAGACATTTTTATTGATGTATACAGGGTGTCCTGTGTGACTTTGTTTGGGTTTATAAATAAATGTAAATTTCAATCGAGCGTCAACGTCGTACAAAAAATTTCAAATGCCAAACCTGGAATTGTCGCGATTATCGTACCTTCGTAAACTATCTTACTCGTCAAACAAACTGCCAATCATCGAACAACAATTCATCGAAACCAAGAAAGAAACGATAAATCCATAAACCACCATCAAACCCCCCCCCCCCCCTTAACCGGCCGATTCCTTTCCCATATCAATGTCAATTACCTCTCAACGTGGAGGCTCCTGGATTAACAATGGACGGTAATTCAGACCCTTGATTATCGCAGGTACGGACGGTTGCGACCTAATGTGCTGCGGCCGAGGCTACAACACTCATCAATTCACGAGAACGTGGCAATGCAGATGCAAGTTTCATTGGTGTTGTCGTGTGCACTGTGACACGTGTACAGAGCGTACCGAGGAGTACACGTGCAAATGAGACGACTGAAACGAACGAAAACGATTTTACGATTCGCTCATAAAAAAACGAAATTTTTTTTTAGTAATTTTGAAAATTTTTTTCGGTAAAAAAAAATTAAAAAATTTTTTCGGTAACGATCGTTCGTTGTTTCGCCCTTTCGAAATCAACGAAATGCTACTAGGTTAGTAACGTTCTAGCAGATCGACGAAAAAACCTCGTTGAATTTTTTTTTTTTTTTGGCGAATTTTTTTAATTCTCGAATCGTCACCTTTTTTTTCTTTGTTCTGATTTTATTTATAAGGTTAACACTAATTAGACTGAAGGGACCAACTTCGATCCAATTCTCGGTAATTTTTCCGATTTTATATATGTATATGTGTATACACGCGATACTATTTAATTATGGCTATGTATTTAATTGAAATACCATCGCGATTCTCACGAAACGTGGAAATACTATTTGTTCGACATGACACTAGAGTGTACGATTTTTTTTTTTTTATGTATATCGGATGATTGGATATTAGACTCGTTAACTTCTAAAAACGAATCTAGAATTTTACTGGAATTATTTATCTCGAGATGTACGTTCGGACGTACGATCGGAAATTTGCAATTTTCGGAAAAATGCACTTCGAAACTTTTCCAGAAAATAAACGATATTTTGTTTCGAAGATGAAAGGACTATAAAAAAAAATTTTAAACAATCTATTTTTTGGTATCGCAATTTGGTGTGATCTGAAAATAAAATATGAGTCAAATTTTACAATGCAAAAAAATCTTGAACTTTTCGCAATCTCAAATCGTGACTAAAATGAATATAAATAATGGAAAATATTTGTAAAGAATCAAAGAATGTTTACGAAAATTCGAAAAGCTTTATTTTCCAAAATTTGTAATCCGCATTGTTTGATTTTTTCAAAATAGGTTATTGCTCGAATCTACCTGTTTTTTTTTTCTAAAAATGTTTCAAAGTAATTTTTCTTCCAACATAGTGAATTTCCGATCCCTCGTTTATCGCGTTTTGAGTCTAATGCAGTCTCAAACGAGTTTTGTATTTCGAGAGAAATACGAGCGTTTTCTAATCACCCTGTATATACCCGCATATACAGGGTAGCCAGAGAAGTCGAAAAGTCGAATTTGCCTTATATCCAAAACAAAAAAAAAACAAAAACTTCCATAATAAATTTAAAAAAATAAAATCATCAAAAGCAAATGCAAAAAAAAACATCGTTGAGAAATGTGACCTCTAAAACGACAAGAAATCACTGAACGTACACAGGTGTTATTTGGATACCCCTTAATACGAGACATTTAAATTTCAATTTTCGACGTAACTTCTCCGACCACCCTGTAAATAAATTTAATATACAAATGTGTATTTTATATCCGCATACATATATGCATAGTATATATAAGTATGCATTGAAACCGAACGATTTCGATATTTATAAAAATGTGCGCGAATCGTTCGAAAATATTTCCTAAGTTCGAACGTTTAAGGGTTATTACGTATTTTCCGTATTTCCTGAAAGCCTTTCGGGTCTCTACCTGGGTTTCGGCTAATCTGACATAACCTCCCGTCGCGTCCGTCGAGCGGTTAGGTTAAGCGGTCACCGCTCCGAGTATCGGTCATGCGCGTGGACGCAATGCGCATGCGCAATAAATATAATTACGAAAGTCCACCAGTGACGCTTGTCCCTTCGTCGCTATATCTTCCCTTCTCTTAGACTTAACGAATAAATTATTATTTATTTAGAGTAAATGAAAAAAACGAAAAAAACTCGATAATGCATACAGGGTGACCGATAATTCGATCTATTCGTTATCAGGGGTCATTTCAAAAATCATTTGTATTAAAGAGGTTTAAAGAAATACGATCGTGATGACAATTGTAAATTTCGGGTTTTTAATTTTTGTACGATATTGATCGATCATTTATGCATCTTTTGACGAAATTTGAGCTTTACGACGAATTTTGAATACGAGCTATTTTAGAACGTTTTAATGAGGTTCTGCCTGTCTTTTAAAAAAAAGAAGAATTAGAAGATGTATCACGTGACATATCAGTGCAAAAGAGACAAAATGAAATTTTTCAACCGAGATTTCTCGATGACAAATAACCTCTGATGTAAAATGAAACTAACGAGCTCTTCGTCTACGAATTCTACAGAGCTCGATGCTTTATATTTTCTAAAAAACTTGATGGCCTGTGAGAAAACTGATTTCGAAAATTTGTGAGGTTATGTCGATATTTGTGAGTTTTAATTCGATTGGAATGACCTCTGTAATGACCCCTGGTGAGGAATAGGCCGAATCAGCCTGTATGGATCCATATATATGTCTATGCATACATATATACATATATATACATAAATATATATTTGTATATAAATATGTATACTCGTATTTTTCGTAATGTGCGATGTATTATTTTTCTTCATCAATTCCGAATCAATAAAATTTATAGAAAGTACGAATATTGGTGAGTTCTCGATAATCTTAATCTATGAATGATACTCCTCGATCAATCGTTCATTATCATTAAAGCGAAAGCCTCGAATTTTGATTTTGCATAAAAATTGATAATTTTGGGTCTGGAAAATCGACTTGCCTTCTTCGATGGATAGGACTCGGGAATTCGTCCCTCTTTTGCGATTGGACGAGCAAGGGGTGACTACCCCTCCACCTAGTGGGTCAGGTCGTAGTGGAGAGGGTGATTTTTGGTCTTGAGTATAAATGGGACCTGTGCCCAAGAATCAATCATTCTCGTCTCAAACTTTGTCAAGTACGGATTCTTATTGAATTGCCTGTTACTCGTAGCTTCCTTTTTGGTGCAGCTTCGAAAAAGTTCATAGAGGACGAGAAAACTTGACGATCCTTTTCGACGAGAAGAAAAGTAGCTAATCCACCCTTGGATAAACCCGAAAGAGATTGGGTCGATCAGAAACCGAAACGAAGCTGAAAAACTTGGATCTTCATCTGTAAGTGAGATTAATGTTACGAGTAAGAAATTGTAACAGAAAAAAAATATCGTTCAAGAATTTCAAATGGATTTTTAATTTAAAGAGTTAATTTTTGTATATACAATTTTTTTAATACAAATTTATTTATATATATTATTTTATATATGTATATTTATATTTATATTTATATATATATATTCAATATATTATATTTTATATTTCTTCTTTGCGTGGGATTTTTTCTGCTCTCTGAAAATTCTCTGAAAAATAAACTCATTTTTTCCATAGAAAAACCGAATCTTCAATAATAAATATTAATAATAATCATAATTCCCAAAAGCCAACTATTTCGCTCGTGATTCGTAAAAATGACAATTATTATTCAAATGATAAACATTTAAATGTTATAAATTTGAATAAAAATAAACACACGAACAATAAATAAATTATTAATAATAAAGAAGTAAATAACAAATAATGAATTAAATAACTATAATAATTAATTACATTAAAAAATTAAGTAACTGAATAATAAAATGCTTAAAATACTTTACGACGAAAATATTTTGTTAACTACCGATAATTGTAATAATTGGCATTTTTTTTTCTTCAGAACGAGAGACCAACCACCAACATCGAAATGCAGCAGCCGTGCACGTTGTTCGATTCGACGCCGGGTTTCATCACTTGGACGTATCCAGAAACCCTTCCAAGGATTCCATTTTTCTTGGTCTATCATCCATGCTCGTGTGGCCACGAGGTCAAGGTCGAAGCGGTCACCTTTCAGAGCTACTTCGAACGGGGAATACAAAGCCTCCAGTTGAACTCGGAAACGAACGAAATCGCGAATCGAGCTTTGGCCGATCATCTGTCGCAAAATTATTGGTACCCACCCAGGAGCAATCCGGCGTACCTGGATGATCTTCACGAAATCAACGAATTTACCGATCATCATGGGGGGGATGTTGCCGATCGTAGAACGAACCACTCGCTTCCGCAAAATTGGCTTGTTTATCCGGAATACGAACCTGACAACGAGGATTCCAACAATCATCGCGGATCAACCATGAAAACCGGAAATGATTGTTTAATCGGCCCAGACTCGGAAATTTACGATGAGAGCGACGAAGCCGAGCGTTGATTCCGATCAACCAAAACTTGTACATATTTTTGTTTATTTTTTTTTAATAGTTTTTTTTTTTTGTTAATAATTTTCAATCTTTAACCTCCGTACTTTTATTTTTCTTGGGCGATTCCACTTGGCTGATTCTGTTTTTCAACGTCGACATTCCTTAACGGGTAGAACCTATAGTTAGTGACCCGAAAAAATAAGTGGTTTTGTGAATTTGGTCTTTTGGGAAATGATGCAAATTTTGAACTTTTTTTTTTGTCATTCATGATGGAGGGTTTGAAGCATCCGATGATTCAATTCCCATCCAGGCCCAAAAAGGCCCCTCACGATTGCTTAAAAAGGCTTATGTTTACTCGTAAAAAAATCATCCAAAATCGAGAAACCCAACGGATTTAGTTTTCGTATCCTATTAGCCAGTCTTTAATAGAAGGATTGGATGTAACGATAATTCCGGTGAAATAATAAAAAAATGTGTTTTTCTTGATATACAAAATTCTGGTCATTGAAAAAAAAATCGTTCATTTTTATTTGTTTATTATATAATATAGAATAGATCATTTATTTAAATAATAAATATTCTATAATAAGGAAAGCAAGCGATACCCATTTGTAAATATTCGACTTTTATGTGTAAATAATAAAATTTATTATTTCCTTAATCTGCCGACTTGTCTTTACGTGCCAACGTTCACGAAATCATTCATATTCAAAAAAATGAGCGGCAAAAATTATCGGTAAGTTACCGACCGACCACTGGCGAATTTACGAAACGACTTTGATTTCCAATGTTGTTCCAAATATCAATCAAGTATCAAAACACGGGTTGGTTGTCATTAATTATGATTTAATTAAAATATTTGGAGGATAATTTTCTCCTTGTAAATATGTGTCGAAATTTATCGGTAAGTTACCAACGGCGTCATCGTAGTTGAAAACCCGATTAAGACTTTTCGATATATTGTTTCAATTTCACTCGCTTGTGCATTGTATATAATTATTCATGAAATCGATTTAAACGCATATTTAACATTTTTCATTGCACCCACATATAACCTCAACCGATAAAAAAAAATTGAAAAGTCAAAGTTGAATGGCCAACTTCACACCACTGTCCTTCTCATCCCATCGACAATACGAAGCTGCGTTCACTGCTTCGTCTGCTACTCGTTCGTGTGAAATGGTTCGATTGCATTGTTAACCTCAAACTTTGTTGTCGAAAAGCTTCCCGAATTTATCGTAAAAAACAAAAGAAAATGTTGCTCGTTCGCTTGAAATCGGATATCCTAGCGAAACTACGAAGATCCGTCGTCCCTATAAAAAAACGAGAATGCAGCGTCGCTTCGGTAACGGAAAATGCGGAAGCCGGTTTGCAATATCCCCCTATCCTGGACAATTCTTTCAACGGTCGTTTTCGACGAAATCGCGACAGCATAGCCGAGCGCATTGAAAAAGCGAGAACCGTCGAAGAAAAAATGATCAAAATTAATATGCCCCGTTATTACGGGTTCAGATGCTTAATGCTGAACGAATTTGAGATTGGCTACAACGCGGTCAATTCAATGCAGTACTTGACGAGAACCCACGTACCGGATCAACTTGGCTTACCCTCTTATTACGACAACGTTGTTTCACCGGAAGTACTCAAACAAAAAGTCGAACAACTCCGAGGATTCGTTGAAGAGTGCCTAGTTTTCGAATATTCCAATCGAAAGTAAGTAAAACCATTTTTGTATCCAAGTACGGCTGAGGACCGGCATAAAAAGTTTTTAACGCTTGAAAAGTTATTTTCTATTTGACGTGACAACACTCTTTCCTAATATTACATTGTATTGCCATGTTTGATTACTACTCGTTAATTCGTCTAATTACTTCCGTCACTTTAAATCAAAGATGTTTTTGTGTCCAAGTACGGCTACGGACCGGCATAAAAAGTTTTTAACGCTTGAAAAGTTATTTTCTATTTGACGTGACAACACTCTTTCCCAATATTACATTGTATTTTTTCGATTAAAAATTGTCGCATCTTTTGTAAATGTTATCGACAGTGTCAACATTTTTATACTGATAGTCGCTTGTAGTCGCTTCCTCTTGAAATTTCTTTATTGAAAGTCGGTTATATTCACGGGAATATTGCACAAAATTTTTCTAAAGAATTCAATGCCCTTTCCATAATGATCTGTTATTATTAACAAAATTTCAATTGATAGATAAATACCTAAATAACGATTCGGAGATAATCGAAAAAAACGTTAATTTTAAGATAACCCTACATAATGTTGAACGAATTTATTTTTATTCATAGTGAATTTAATTAATCTTGTTCGAATTTTTAGGCCAACTCTTTTCCAATATTACATTGTATTGCCATGTTTGATTACTACTCGTTAATTCGTCTAATTACTTCCGTCACTTTGAATCAAAGATATTTTAACGAACGTATAAAAATGAGAAAAGGTACATAATTGTATTTTTAACCGCGTTGAAACTTCCCGCTTTGTCTCAAATCGAGCAAATCCTCATTTAAGAATGTTGATCGAATCGTTGGCTACAAAAATAAGGTATCGGTATTTAATACAACGATTAAGAACTTGCACAATTTTCTGACCGAAATTTGATAATTAAAAATTCATACAAAGATTTGAGGAACGAGAAATATAATTTGCTTTATATTCCGATGACGCAAACTTCAATGGCACGGGAATTAATAGTTTTGGTTTGTTTGGATCGTTAGACCTAATTGGTCTTTCCGACAAATCTGAAGCGATAGTCTTTGCTGTTCCAGGCACTTGGATAAGTTGAACAAATATGACGCTAATAAGCCTAACGTCGTGAGCGATATAATGAGCAAGGTGATAAGCAAGAGCGTACACAGGCTGCTGATGTCCAGTCTCGCACCCGAATATCCCCATCTAATGACGTCCGAAGTAGATTACGATCCGCGTTTAGAAGCGTTTTGGTTCGCCGGCGGAATAGATGTTCCCAATTGCGTCAGAGCTCAGCGACGTAATACTTTGAAAGGGCGAGCGAAACGTATTCCGAAAATGCCGGAGGAATTTGAGACTTATCCGGTCGACAGACAGGTTCAATATATCGGAAAGCCGACTTTTCAAATGAGACACTCTCAACCCTTGCCCGAGTTGATACCGTTTTCGCAAGCCGAAAATCCCGAGCTTACCGTACCTGTCGACAAATTCGATCCACAAATGTTGGGATATTGGACCCAGAGAAGACACGGGACGAATATCCCTGGTTTTTGGCCCGGAGACACGAGCGAGTTCGGCTTCCTTTCTTATCACAAATCCGGGCATTTGGCGATCAGAAAATTCGATGATACGCTTGATGCTATCAGAATCCAGGCTGTTTTGGGATCGTGGGCTTGGCTTCTGGCGCAAGCGAGTACTTTGGGTAAACAAACTCGCTATTATTTATCACGAGTGTTTTTTTCAACGTGGGAGAAATTTTTGTTGGAAATACGTTCCAACCTATTCAGGGGTGATTCTGGATAGATAGTTGGACTAAAAATTAGTCTAAGATGGGGGAATCGTAAATTTACAAGACTGGATCGTAACGTATATGCTTAGTCTTACGAATCGCTGATTTCATTGTAAACATTATATAAACTCACAAGCAAATCGTTTCCGGTGCAGAACCTCCAATTTCGTTCTTTTTAGGGTACGTTACTCCCATTGAAATCTAAGTGAAACTCACCCTGGAAGTTTTCGAGTCGCGCGAATTTTGTTACGTTCCTTTTTTTGCTATTGATGAAAAACATGACATATATAAAAGTGAGAGACATCCGAGCGGTACACCGGAAATGGTTTTCTCATAAGTTGAGTTAAATTATCAAAATGCAATGTTCCTCTGATTAAGATAATGACGAATGATTCGATCATCCAGGTTTCTCGACTTTGAACGAGATCACGTATCCCTTGACGAATCAAATGATAATCACCAATGGCAAGTGGTGGACGTTCTCAGCTTATCAGCTTAATACTACGATAATGCATTCTTTCCTCCACGATGAAAATCCTCGTCGAAACGTGTGTTGGTTGAGCAAGCCAATGAAGCTCTTTGAGAAAATTGAGAACGGTCAAGTTCACGGCTTGAACGACGAAGTCCTGGAGCACTTGGTGAAGTTTTACGTCAACGAGCCACGCGAGAGAGTTGGACTGCAGATGAAACCATTTCTACAGACAGGCGAGGGATTGGTAGCCAATGTGCCTGGCAATATGAAACGAAATTGGCTGGAAGAGCGCTTCAAGCACCTACAGTCCAACAGACCACGACACTAGTACGTATAAATGTCCTTATTGAAAAAAAAAAAATTGTTTTCTTTCGTTCTCTTAGAAAACTTTACCGCTGATGAGAAAAAGGATTTCAAACATTAGTGAGATTATATCGATCTTTTACGTATTCTCAACAAACATTGAAACGAACCCAAACAAATTCTTCTGAAATCTATAAACGTTTGCTCGTAATAGTTGATCCTGCTCTGTTTTTCATAAATTTACTTTTTGAACTTTCTATCCATTCGAAAAAATGTAAATTACCCGAAAAGTGAGTTGGTTTAGTGAACCAGGTTGAAAGTTTGTCCATAACTGTTTTTGTTTTTTTTTTTTTATACTGCGAAGAGAATCGTTGGCTATTTTGATAAATCCTATTAAAATAGCCAATAATAATATTTTAATAAATTCTGTCGTTTTTGACTCATCGCATCCCCGAGCTGATCCACGTACTTTTCGATCCACAGCCGCCTACCGGAAGTGTACAACTGGCAGGACATATACTTACGGAAGTTCAAAACCATGCCATTAGCAAAGAAACGCGAGAAATGGGAATTCGGTGTCAACATGTGGAATCGACGCCTCGACGAGCACGTACCGAAATATATTCCAAGGCCTGTCCGAGGATCGAAACACAACCCAAAGACCGAGAGACAATTCTATCCGCAATAATCGGGACATTACTATGTAGATATCTAACTTGAGAAGAAAACTTGATAAATGATTTTTTCGATTAAAAATTGTCGCATCTTTTGTAAATGTTATCGACAATCTCAACATTTTTATACTGATAGTCGCTTGTAGTCGCTTCCTCTTGAAATTTCTTTATTGAAAGTCGCTTATATTCACGGAAATATTGCACAAAATTTTTCTAAAGAATTCAATGCCCTTTCCATAGTGATCTGTTATTATTAACAAAATTTCAATTGATAGATAAATACCTAAATAACGATGCGGAGGTAATCGAAAAAAACGTTAATTTTAAGATAACCCTACATAATATTGAGAGAATTTATTTTTATTCATAGTGAATTTAATTAATCTTGTTCGAATTTTTAGGGCAAACCTGATATCGTCTTTCTTTGATTAATGATAAATCTAATTAATCTTGATTAACCCGTTAGGGACTGAGTTTTTGAAATTCAAATTTTGTGTTTTTATCTTTATATTTGGGTTGAATGATGACCAGTTGATGTGATGATGACAAAAAAAAACCAAAATCTCCCAATTTTGAGTTTTAGACCGTTGCCATATGGCAACGCTAGTCTTTAATGGGTTAATAGTAAATTTGATTAATCTTGGTTAATGGCAGATTCGATCAATCTTTATTAATAATTAATTTGATTAATCTATATTGATTAATCTTACAACTGAACATTCTAGTTCATTTTTCTAATGAACTGGACCACCCAACGTAGACTACCTCTGCCAGAATCTCCGATGCATTTTCAAAGCGATCTGATCTGTTGTAAAATTCGAGAAAGGTTTTATTATCGGGATTCTAGAATTTTCTAAAATATGCAAGTGCGTAATAAGACGATGGTTTGAAAAATTCGTCATTCTCAGGGTTAACGATTATGGGAACATCGACGACATTTTTCACTCAATTCGGTCCGCCGCTTTTATCCAAAACTAGATTCCAGCCTACGTAATCTGTAAAATCGAATGACTGAATTTTTTCTGTCAGTGTGCTATTATGTCCATGATCTGTCCTTAAAGTAGGCGGACTGATTATTTTTCAGGCAGATGGACGGACTGCCCTGTCCTTAGATCCCTGTCTGGAAGCTAAAAGCTGACTGCCAACGGCAGTTTCGAAGTGTAGATCGTGTGTTTTCGTAACCTTTGCAAGTGCTCTCGTCATGATGTGTGGTGGCTTGTCTTTTAGAAAAGCGCTATATTATCAAATTTTGTGTTAAGCTCGGGAAAACCGGAAAAAAGACGCAAGATATGATTAAGCCGGATTAGAGTGATAATACCATGAATAGATCAAGCGTTTTCGACTGGCGCTATTCCGGGAAGAGAAAGAGGAAGTTGAAGACCACGCACGTTCGGGACGACCTTCGAGCTTCAAAACTGATGAAAGTGTGGCAAGAGTGAAGAATTTGCTGGGCAGTGATCGCAGATTGAGGGGAGCAAAACCTTCCGAATTTGCAAAAAATCGATTTTTTTCCATATTTCGATACTACTGTAAATGAAGAAGATACTGATAAAAGGAGAAATCGAAATATTAAATATACGCGGAGTTGTAGCGCATAGCAGGGAGCGCCGAGACCGCAAACTCTGGTACGTATTGAAACTTTAAACGCGATTATCTCGAAACTACATTTTGACGAACTGCTCACACTGTAGCTTAAAAAGTTATGGCTTGATTTTAATGAAATTTCGAAGGGTTTTTATCTATATGACCGATAGGATAAACCCTCAAGTTTGGCGGATCATCGGGTAGTTGAATGATTTTTTGTGGGGTAGAAACTGTCGAAAAAAGGGAAAATTTGAATTTTAAGTTACAAAGCCCGCATATTTTTATGCTTCTAAAAATAATTTTTTAGGTTAATCCTTCTCCTTAATATATCATTAATCTGGTGCTTTCTGGAGAACTGGTGGTTTAAGCGTGATATGGTCGTTGGCTGAGATATAATTCAGCTCAATTTATAATCTGGGGTAAGTATTTGAACACAATCATATGACCACGTTACAATTATGGAGTAATGAAAACAGGTTATATATAGTTCCTAAAAATATAATACGTAATATTGGTGATAGATTATAGCCATAAACAAAAGAACAAAATTCGCGATATGAGAATTACCAGAAGGACAAGCACGGATTATCCAGCTTAAAAACACAATTTTGGAGTATAAAATGATGGACGAAGAGGGTACAAAAGAGTTTAAATAAAAAAGAATGCCAACGGCACGCGGTGTTCCCAAGCGGTCACCCATCCAAGTACTAACCGCGCCCAATGCTGCTTAACTTCAGTGATCGGACGAGAACTGGTGCT
>JAPYZJ010003290.1:0-30262 GCA_030522765.1 Ophioninae sp. B BG-2022a | reverse complement strand
CAAAAATCGACGAATTCTGTTTTTATGATTTTTTTTTCGAATCAACATTTCTCGTGAAAATCGTTTCGAAAAATATGTTTTGACAGGCGTCAAAAAATTAAAAAAAGACGTGAGTCAAAATATGTCAACATTTTTGAAATTTTTTTTCAAATATTGCTTTCTTGTTTGGGCCTGTAAATTCAGAGGGCTCGATGGACTCGTAGATTTCAAGGCTAGCTCAGAATCGCTTCGTGGATTCGGGACGAAACATTGGGAGTTTCTCTCGAGTGATTTCCCCAGGTAGAGGTCCCCACGAAAATCATATTAGAGCTGAAACTTCCATCCCAATCTCCACTCTCCTCCCTTGTCCTCTTGACATCGCAATTCTCTATTTCCTCGCCAGAGGCGCATGGACCAATGATTTCCGGCGAACAAATATCGAGAACGCACAAAACGATCCCCTGGCATTTCCAGAAAACGTTCTCATCGAGCGACGAGTGAAAATCAAATTTGACGTCTCGTCACAAAATTTAACATTTTTTTACGAAAATTTTCCAAATATTTGTTTTGACACGGAAAAAAAGGAAAAAAAAGGAAAAAAAAAATTTGACCATTGTGTTAATTTTTCAAATCGTTTATCCAAATATTTCACGATTTTTCAAAAATCTTCTGACATCGCAGAATTAAGAAAATACATCTTTCACGTATATCATATTTTTGTAATTTTTTTTGTCTTCATACTTCGAAAATATTTAAAAGTATTTTCTAAAATATGTAAAAGATTTGCTAAAAACATAGTAATTAAAAAAATTAATAAAAAATGGGCAAAATTATTCAACAAAATTCAAGTAAATCCGCATAAGAAAAGAAAACGATAAAAATAAGTCGTCGTTAAGATCGCATTAAACGCTCGCTTCCCTAAGTAAAAAAAAAAAAAAACGAAGATACTCGTGAATCCGTCGAACCTCCGAGGTGCCTCCAGCCGTTGCCGCTCGATTCGGAATCGGCAACCTTATCCAATATTCGCAGTTACACCGTGGTGTAACATATATTAATTTCCGTCGATGCGCCGAGCCGCCCTCGCTGCAGCACGTGCCTCCAATTAATTAAACTTTCTGTAATGCAGCCGAGATTCGCGAAATGTACGTTTCATTTCTCCGTCCCTTTCCCCTGCCCTCTCGACCCGGCCAACTTTTTATAAAAAATTATTTCAATTTTTCGTTCCCGCAACGTTTTTGGATGATTCATCGTGTTTTTTTTCTTGCACCGGCTGTGCGATTAATCTTGCGAAAATTCGGACGATTTTTGGATTTTAGAAAATTCGGACGATTTTTTGATTTTCCAAAATTCGGACGATTTTTTGATTTTCCAAAATTCGGACGATTTTTGGATTTTCCAAAATTCGCCACAATTAATTTGAGATTTTTCAGTGTTTAATTTTAGATTATTTTATTAATTTTTTCAGCGTTTTTTTCTTGTTTTTTTTTTCTTCCTCTTTCTCCACTTCGAGCTCGAAGGGTCGGTCTGACCATGCACGGGTATTGACTACTCGTCGAGAATCTCGCGAAACTTCAAGTACGATCTATCGGCCCCGTCGAAAACTTTTTCGGTCCAATAAAGTGGAAGTACACCGTGGATTTTTATTTTGTTTGTTCTTTTTTTTTCGCGTTTTTTGCAATGGCGTCCGCGAGGATTAACCGCGGCGAAGCTGTTGCCTCGTTCGATGGACGTACGAAGGGAGGAAAAAGTTTTCGGGGCGACGAGAAGAAACGGCCGAAGGTTTCGCTCGTAATTCGAGGGGCGTCTTTTCGTGTCTTTTTTTTTATATTTTTTTTCTCTTCTTCGTGCACTTACAAACAACCCCTCTATACGTACAGACCCTTGAGAAAGAGCGAGGAAAAGAAAGGAGGGATTGGAAAAGTCGTAAAAGCGATGGGAATACTGAGGTTTTCGTTTTTTTTTTTTTTTTTTTTTTTTTTATCGACTTCCATCTTAATATATCGTCCTTAGTAAAATGGGTACGAAATTAAACGTCACGTACAGGGTGACACGAAAAGTCACTCCATCAGTTCACGTTCGAATATCATTTTTTTTGTGGTAATTCTCAAGTCAGACTTTTTTTGTTCCTATTTTTTGGACAAAAAATACAGTCGATTACGATTTTTTCGTAATTTAAAAAAGTAAACTTAATTAATATCACAATACAAATGAAGTTTATTCGAATGAATTTCCATTGGATTTCGTAATATTGATTTTGATGACACCGCTGGAACGTCATTTCTGAAACGAACTGTAACCGGGAGAAAGAAAGATTGCGAGCTCGAATCTCATTCGTGCGAACTGGTAGGTTAATTGAATTTTTTTTTTTTTCTTTCCACGCGAACGTTCAGCTAAGGACGAAAAAATCGCGTCACGTTCGGCGAGCCAGAGAAGCAATCAGAATGTCTCCTTGCGCAAGACGAGTGGGGTAAGTGCTACTTTTTCTTTTCGTTCGCTTTGCATTCTCGAGAAAACCTGAAGATTTACCGAACTCTTTTTTCCGACCGTTTTTTTTTTTTTCGTCTTTTTTTTTATCTCGATTTTATCGAATTACGTTGGTGAAGAGTTACCGTGGTCGGAGCGGTCGGTTCTTCAGCGTCTCGACCGAGGACTCGAGCGTCGATTCGGAGGTCGGAAGCAACGCAACCGCGGCGCTCGCGAGTGCCAAGAGTTCCTCCGGCGCTGCGGGACTCAAAGCGAGTAAGCAACGCTGGAGTGGCTTTTTCACGACTACGAAGGGTACCAAAATGGAGTTGCTTATCGAACAGCTCAACGGCTACACCAAACACGGTGTACCCTGTCTTACGGAAATTCAACAGCCTTACGATCTCACGTCCAACGAGGAAGGTAATTACAATCTTGGCTCGTAACTCCCAAAGGTAATAATTCTGCTCGAGAGAAACTTTTGGCTGGAAATGTACGCGTTACATTGAAAATGAAATTCTGAGTCGAAAAGTCCTTAGGTGTTTTTCGATCCGACGAATCCCTGCCGAGATATCGATGATTAAAGTTGTCGATTTTCTTCCCCCACCACCGAGACTCGGTGGTGGGGGAAAACTTCGATAATCGATAACTCGTCAAGCGTTCATCCGATCGAAAAACGCCACAGGACTTTTCGACTGAGAATTTCAGCCTGAATCTAACTAGCCACTTTACTGTTTCAATTTTTGAATATACTGTCTAATCACGCAGTCACTTCCACGAAAAAAAATCTTCGACGATAGCAGTACGGTGTAGTTCGAAAAAAAATGAGATTGTTAAATTCTCGTTTGATAGTTTGGGTCGCAAATGTATGCGTGATACATCCTCAATTGCTTCGTGCTTTGGTCGTTTAAATCTGCCGTGTCTGCGGACACAGACCCTCCGGGAGGCTATTTCGTGCTCGTATAATAACAGAAAACGCCGTTCAGCAGCGAGACAGCCAAATCGTTATTACCCTCGTGTATCATAAAGAGATCGCGTAGAGAGAAGTACTCGAGCACGAAAGTGAGGATCGAGAGATCGTCGTGCCACGCACGCGACCAAAACACCCCAAAGTTTGCCCTCTTGCTTCTTCGCCTCCTCGTGCAATGGCTGGGCATGATAACGCCAAAGAAAATGAGATAAACGAGTTTTGACTTTAACGTATATGTTTTTCTTTTCGCAATACGATAAAGGTCTAATAAAAGTTCAACTTCGAAATTTCTAAAAGTTTCACACCCTGTATAAAGTTCGAGAAAAATGAAACAATAAATCATTAAAATCCGGCAATTAAACGTCAGGCGGTGGAGAATTGCGCAAGTTAAACTTTTACCGGCAATATACATTTAACTGTATACATTTAGAGGCATACATACAGGGTGTCCCGGACAAAGTGTTACAAGCTTATATCTCAGAAACTACAGGTCACAGAGAAAAATGTTTCAAACGAAAGTTGATTCATTCGAAGGGAACAAAAAATTGACAATGTCGATTCGACCTTGGCTTCGATCGTCAAGGTCATGCGAAGGTCAACTTAAAAATTTTCACGAATAAATACTCGATGAAATACACACCGTTTACACGCAAAAAAATATTCCTTCCGTTCCGTATCTATTTTAGCTTATACGTGAATATTTTTTTCGCGAGGATGCGAGCCCTCATGAAAATTTACGAACTTCTACGAGCGGATAATGGAAGTCTCGAATCTCCACGCAATCCCTTCCGGAGTATATAAAAGTACGGTATACTCGGTAGTGAAGTTACCTCGACCGTTCTTCGATCTCGCAAAATAGGTTCAATTTACTCTTTTCCTAGATACCCCACTCCATCACTGTACAATCCATCATTGCCGTTACGTATTATATTTCCATTTGTCTTCCTTATCAAAAGGAGAGAGAGAGAATCGATTAGGAAAAAAACAATACTTTTAAAAGAATGTCAATATTTTTTTGCAGCAAAACGTTGTTTTCATTATAGCTTTGTACTATTAATTAAAAATTATAATTAATAATATTAATTATTATTACTATTAATTATACAATTCTCCAAAAATTATTGAATTATAATTAAATGATTTATCAAATTCAGTAAATTGTTCAATCACTCACTACCCTAATAAATAATTTATCGTTAATTAAAAATCATTTAAAAAATAATATCGTTGATTATTTCGCAAGATTATTAAATCCTTCGTCCATCTTTTCGTCTATTTCCAGGCTTGTACAGCCTGGAGGACGATTGGCGCGACATAGTCGAGAATTCGGATCGTCTGACCGAGAAACAACAGCAACAACAGACAGCACTTTGGGAATTGGCGCAGACCGAGGCCGCTTACATAAGAACATTGAAAGTCGTCACGGACGTGAGTGTTTCTCCTTTCAATTGGAATTTTATTTCTCTCTCGTTGCTTCAAATTTTTACCGACTAGGACTCCACGCACCGATGCACGTCCGCGCACTCGTTAACCTCGGAAAACAATTCCAGGCCTTTCCTAACCCTCTGATTCTTCGCTCGAAATATTATTTTCAATTTTTATCGCATTAATAATCTTTTTTATTGAATTAATATTTATGATTTATCATTATTATGATAATTAAACTTTATTACATTAAATAATTATTTTCTTATTATATTAATAATTATTATTATTATTATTGTTTACAATTTATTTATTTTAATTTTAATTTTAATTTAATGTTTTATTTAAAAAATTTTTAAACAAAAAAAAATTCAATTCTAATGTATTTTTAATTTTTATTTAATTTAAATTATTTATTTTAATTAATTTTAATAATTATATCAATTTATAATTATTGATTCATCATTATTATGATAATTAAACTTGATTATATTAAATAATTAATTATTTATTATATTAATTAACTATTAAGCAACTAACCTATAAATGAACGAAAAAAAAAAAACAATGCTCGTTTGATCGATGTTCGATTTGTCGAGAGCCCAATGCTGAGGTTTTCCCGGATACGGGTGCATCTTTTAAATCGTCGCTTTCTTCTTTTTGTTCGTTTTCTGACGCAGCTCTTCATGGCGTGTTTGTGTAGCTTACAAGGGTCGAAAATATTGACGGAGGTCGACCGTACGAGATTGTTCAGCAATATACCGGAGATTTACGCGGCGAATCGTTACTTCTGGTGCGAGCACGTGCTCGGTATGATAAAAGCTGCCAAGTCAACCGGAAACCCCTTGGATCCTGGTCACTTGCTTCACGGTTTCGAAACTTTCGAGGAAACGTTCGCACCGTACACGAGATATTGCTCGGAGCAGAGCAAATGCCAGCAGTACTGCAGGGATCGCTTGAACGACAACGAATTGTTCACGGCTTATCTCGTGGTCAGTATTTTTCCAATCTTAGATAATTAACATTTAACGTTGACAATCGTATCGAGAAAGGGACGTTTTTATAGTGACGAGTCTCGATCTCAGAAACAGCGAATTAGATATTACCGATTCGTTACAAAGGATTTCGAAAAAAACATAATTTTCTTCAATTTTCAATCTTATATAGAAAATTCTCCTGTCACAGTGTTTGTCCCCGAACTCCTCCGAAACGGCTGATTTTCATGAAATTTTGTACATACATTCGTTAGGCCTGAGAATAGGTTTTTATCTATTGCTAAATCCTAAAGGAAAAAACGTTATCAATGATTGTGAGTGAAAAAACTCTTTTTGTCCTAAAATCGAAAAAATGTTTGGATTTTTAATATTTATTTAAATGATCTATTTTTTATTCAATTTGACCCCCTGAGCACGAATGTACCATTAAATTCCCCTTAAACCCTAAATTTTTATGAAAAAAATCGTGAGAATCGTGTTTTTAGAAGTTTTTTACGATTTTTTCATGAAAATTTTGGGTTTTGGGAAGAATTTTGTATATTAGATTATGTGGCAAAACAACGTTTGCCGGCTCAGCTAGTTTCTTCTTTGTTTTCTTCATTCTTCTTCTTCTTTAATTTCTCAATTCTTCTTCTTCTTTAATTTCTTTATTTTTCTTCTTCTTTAATTTCTTAATTCTTCTTCTTTTTTAATTTCTTCATTCTTCTTCTTTAGTTTCTTGATTCGTCTTCTTCTTTAATTTCTTCATTCTTCTTCTTCTTAAATTTTGTAATTCTTCTTCTTTAATTTCTTTATTCTTCTTCTTCTTTAATTTCTTTATTTTTCTTCTTTTTTAATTTCTTCATTCTCCTTCTTCGTTAATTTCTTCATTCTTCTTCTTCTTTAATTTCTCAATTCTTCTTCTTCTTTAATTTCTTTATTTTTCTTCTTCTTTAATTTCTTTATTTTTCTTCTTCTTTAATTTCTTCATTCTCCTTCTTCGTTAATTTCTTCATTCTTCTTCTTCTTTAATTTCTTCATTCTTCTTCTTCTTTAATTTATTAATTCTTCTTCTTCTTTAATTTCTTCTTTCTTTCATTCGTTTATTTCTTCATTTTTTTCTTTCCATTCTTCGAAAAAATACGTATTTGGATTTTTCTTCATTTTCGAAGTGGTGCGAGACTCAGAAGGACTGCAATCGTTTGAGGCTCCTAGACATTCTCGTAAAGCCGATGCAACGTTTGACCAAATACTCACTCCTGCTCAAGGCCGTCCACAAAAACACGGAAAACGAAGAGCAGAGATCCGAGCAAAAAAAAAAAAAAAACAAAAAAAAAAAAAAAAAAAAAAAAAAAAAAAAAAAAAAAAAAAAAAAAAAAAAAAAAAAAAAAAAAAAAAAAAAAAAAAAACCGCAATAAACGACCTCAAATTTCGACAAGGAAACGCACGAATGGACGAGTCAAGAAATACTGTAAAATTCACAGATAAAGTGCGTCGACAGTTTCGTGGCGTCGGTGAACGCAGCACTGAGAAGAACGGAAGAAACAGCGAGGCTAGCGAGCGCGGCGTCTCGAATCGAGAGTTACGACGTGGTGGAGTCGAGAGACGAGGAACTCGATAAATTGGTGAAAATTCACAGCAGTTTGGACATAACGAGTGCACCGATGCCAGGCTGCCCAAAAGACTCCCTGAGAACTTTGCTTCGCGAGGGTGATCTCAAATTGCGCGATTCTGCGACCAGCAAAGTGAGTCTTCTTCGTCGATTTTTTTTTTTTCGGAATTTTTTTTCGTAATTAAAAAAAATCCTTTTTTCCGAAATAAAAAGTCAGATTTTATCTAAGTCTTCCAAAACGTCATAAAACATCGAACTGACCTTGAATGACCTTCGATTACCTTCAATGACCTTGGATGACCTTCAATGACCTTGGATGACCTTGAATGACCTTCAATGACCTTTGATGACCTTCGATGACCTTCAAAATTCCGTTCAAGGTCATCGCTCGTATAAACGTTTTTTTCCCTATTTTGTCGACAGACGGAAGTGCACGTGCTTCTTTTGACCGACATGTTGCTACTGTGCAAAACGTCGACGAAAAGCAAAGGCTCGACGAGCAGCAGTTCGGGTAGTTCCGGTGGAGGATTGAAGGTCATCCGTCAGCCGTACGTGGTCGATCGGATTCGTATCCACGAGTTGAAAGAAGCCTCCAGTCTCGGTCTGGTTTATTTGAACGAGTACGGTGCCGCCTCGGCGGCGCTGGTGCTCAGCGCGAGCGAGCCGAAACTCGCCAAAGTAAGTCCCATTTTCATTCTTCTCACTTCGCCGAATCCTAAATTCATATTTTTACAATAGGTTTTACACTCGTACGGAATTTCGTTTACCTTTGCTGAAATTTCGTTAAAATGTATTTAAATATAATTTATTATGATTTAATTGGATTTATTATTATAAGTTTAGTAATTATTATTTAATTTAATTGGATTTTTTATTATAAATTTAGTAATTCTTATTTAATTTAATTGGGTTTTTTATTATTAATTTAGTAATTATTATTTAATTTAATTGGATTTTTTATTATAAATTTAGTAATTCTTATTTAGTTTAATTGGATTTTTTATTATAAATTTTGTAATTATTATTTAATTTGATTGGATTTTTTATTATAAATTTAGTAATTATTATTTAATTTAATTGGATTTATTGTAATAAATTGAGTAATTATTATAAATTTAATTGAATGTATTATTTTGTAAACCGGAAGTGTTGATTCATTTGGACGTTTCGTCGTTTAAAGTCTTGGTCAGAGTCACTGAGGAAGGCCCAGCAACAATTCGCGATAATGAAACTTCCGCCCGTTGGGGGTGTCCAACCTGTGGCTACGGTTAGCCGACAAGCCAGCACTTATCTCGGGGATGGCGATTTCGAGATGGAGGAATGCGACGTTATGCCGAGAACACCGCGAGGCAGTAGCAGAGCATCGAGAGTCAGCAGTTTGGCTCATAGTCACAGGTTATCATTTTTCTTATCAGTTATCACCGAAAATAACAAAAATTAATATAAATCGTTGTAAATCGAAATCAATATAAATTTAAATAAATAATATTGAAATAAATCAATATAAATTTAAATAAATAAACGTCGTTTCAAATCGAATTGTTATTTAATTAAATCGAATTATATCCAATTTAATTGATTTTTATTAATTTTTTAGATTTGATTTTATTGGATTTTTTATTGGATTAAAAAAACTGATTTGTAAATGGATCGTTGGATTTTTTTTTTGCGCAGTGGAAGTATGGAAATGGAAGGTGTTTCACCGGGAAGCAGCAATTTCGCACCGAGCTATAATCCGAGTCGGAACGTCAGTGTAGAAACGAGCGAACCACCACGTGCCTCGAGCGTCTCGTCCGAGGAGGGCGGAGAGGCCGGGGCGACCGGTCACAACCACAGGCCTCTGCAAATCAGGTGAATCTTTTTTTTTTTTTCATCGAAACAAAAATTAACATTTTTTTTTCATCGAAATAAAAATTAACATTTTTTTTTCATCGAAACAAAAATTAACTTTTTTTTTTCATCGAAGCAAAAATTAACATTTTTTTTCATCGAAACAAAAATTAACATTTTTTTTCATCGAAACAAAAATTAACATTTTTTTTTTCATCGAAACCAAAATTAACTTTTTTTTTTCATCGAAACAAAAATTAACATTTTTTTTTATCAAAGAATACAAAAATGTCATTTCTACGGATAATAAAAAAAATGTTAATCCTCGAAAGGTTACCGAAACGATTATTTTTATAAAATCCTTTTTTTGTTTTTGGGTTTACGAAAAAAGGTATTGTTGGTGTTTTTTTTTAAAGATGTTTCAATTCGCAGACGCTCTTTGCTGAGTAAATCTCCAACGCCGAATACTCTGAGCGTCCAAGTACCCGCTTACTCGAACCTCGGCCAGTCACTTCCGAATCTGACGTTGGCGACGTCACCGCAAACTTCGACGGTCTCGCCCACGCCGCCCAACTCCCTGCTGATCGTACCGCAAATCACGAAGAGCAAAGACACCCTCCTGTCACCCGGACACAGAGGTCATTTTTCGATCGAATTTTAAATTTATTTTAACGAATTCAAAAAGTAATGATTTATTTTATATATTTACGAATATTATTATTGAATGTTTATTTTTTATTAATTAATGTTCGTAAATAAACCAGCATTGATTAATTAAATTTAATATTATTATTAAATTAAATTATTATTAAATTAAATTATTAATTTTAATTAAATTAATTTAAATTAAGTTAAATTATTAATTAAATATTATTTAATGAATAGTCGTTGATTTACGAATAACCTTCAATATTATTTTCAATTCACGAAAAACCGTTAAATATTATATCTTTTCTTTTTTTTTTTGCAAAAAACGAAGTTTTTTTTTGTGAATGATCTAATTTTCATAGGTATATCTTATCCACCCCCATCACCGCCGAGAGGAGCCCTCAGGCGAACCTTCGCAATTTCCCAATCGCGCAATCCACCGCTCATTAAAACGAGGCACGTGATGAACGCCTCAGCGGCTCAGACGGCGATGCAAACGACTCTGAGTCTCGACACTGAAGCTATTGAAGAGAGACGCCGAAGGTTGGAGCCTAGTCAGAGACCGACCACTGGAATCGTCGCCAAGGAGGAACGAAGGTAATTCAGACTTCAGAATTTTCAATATTTCTCAAACATTTCGAAAAACTTTGATTTTCGAGAATGTTGTTTTTCCAATCGATGTTGATGATGATGTTGATGATGATGATGATCGAATTATTAATTTTTAACAGAAACGAGGAAAATCGATGAAACGTAACGGGAATCCTTTGAGAGGATGTCAGACGCGACTCGTCAAGGACGCAGGCATCGTCCTTAACCGTTGGTCCTCGAGGATTATACGGTTCGGCGGGACATACATCAAGAATGCGAGCAAACTGTCATGTCCGGGCTATTTTGGGTCGACGGTCGCGTTCTAACGTGTGAGCGCCAAAGAGAGAGTGCCGCTATTTTCTAACATTGTCGAAACATTGTCTTGTACACTTGTAAGCATACGGAACGAACGAAATTGTAATAAGCGAGCAAATCAACAATCGGTGAGTAACTCTATTTTTCGTGTTTTTTCCGAATGGCTTTTAGGCAAACCCAAACAAACCCAAACAAACCCAAACGTAAGCAATCAACTTGTCCAATTGATTAGTTATGATGATATGACCGTTTGTTTGGGTTTGTTTGCTTTCGTAGCTGTTTTTTTCGTGTTTTCTCCGAATGGCTTTTGGGCAAACCCAAACAAACCCAAACGTAAGCAATCAACTTGTTCAATTGATTGGTTATGGCGATATGACCGTTTGTTTGGGTTTGTTTGGGTTTTGTTTGCTTTCGTAGCTATCTTTTTCGTGTTTTTTCCGAATGGCTTTTAGGCAAACCCAAACAAACCCAAACAAACCCAAACGTAAGCAATCAACTTGTTCAATTGATTGGTTTTGGCGATATGACCGTTTGTTTGGGTTTGTTTGGGTTTGTTTGCTTTCGTAGTTCTCTTTTTCGTGTTTTCTCCGAATGGCTTTTGGGCAAACCCAAACAAACCCAAACCCAAGCAATCAACTTGTCCAACTGATGCTCTATTTTGTTTCACTTTCAGATAGGGGCCATTCCGAGTCAACGTGGACGTTTTTAACAACACGACTATGCGATTCAATACCTCCTTAGAGTAACCGCGTCACATTCCAAATAGTTTTCCCTCCGTATCCGTTTTCATTTCCCGAAACTTTCGTTTCCGATCGCAGGGTTGCGAGAAATAAAGAAACGCGCGCCCCCATCGTTTTTTTTTTTTTTTTTTTTGCAAAAAAGTGAATTTTCAAAAAACATGGGGGAAAAATAATAAAAAATTCACCGGCGATGGTGATGTTACTTAGATTAATTAAGCGAACAAACGGGCCTACGTAGGATATAATATTTAAATATAAATGTTAGGGAAACGACGCGAGATCGATAGAACGAAAAGCTATTAGTCATTGAATGTAATTGTAACAAAGTGGGTGGGGGAAAAGCGAGAGACAAAAAAATCTCGAGAGGCTCCGCGGAAAAGCGCTGATCTCTTGGTAGGAATTTAAGAATAACGACCATTTTGTAGATAATTATTAATTCGAAATCGCGCGGCCTCGATACGAATAAGGCCTCCCATATCCAAAGCAATACAGGGTGTCCCACTGGTTTTCCCATATCGAATTTAAGATCAGCCCGAGAATGTCGATACGAAACTTCGAACGGAGCTTCAAAACAACGAAATTACGACGTTTCGATTCATTCTTCGAAGTGACCTCAAGGTCAACTTCTCAAACGACCACTCATGGAATTTTTTTTAATTTTCACTCTTAATTACGTAAAAAAATAGTTATCAAGTAATATGATTTTTTTTCCACGTCTATGCAGTTATAAAAAATGCAAATTTTCATTTTTTTTTTAAGTTGACCTTGAAGTGACCTTGAGGTGACCTTGAACACGGGTCGAATTGGAAGGTGACTCTGGGGTTTCGCTGCTGATTGGAATTTACCCGTTTCTCGAGGATTTTTCGATTCGTCTTCGTTCTCTGGTTAGTTATGGTGACTCCAGAGAAATCGGACACCCTGTAAATTCGAGTCGCCGAAAAATGTCGATTCTTTTACTTCTTCGAGAAGTATCGCTGTACGATAAAAATGAAAATCATATTTCAAATTCGAAAAAAAAAAACCAAGGATTCAAAAAATTCATCGAATTCTTTGAAGCTTCCAGAGTTTCGGTTTTGAAAAAGAAAGTTCTTTATATCCGACATATCCGGTATCGAAGATTTAAGAATCGATTTATTTTTCGACATTTCTCTTTCTGTATATACATACACACATATATATACATATAAATATATATATATATATGTATACGCACCTTAAAATTCGTTTTTCCGCTTCAACGCTTTTTTCCTTACAAAAACTAGTCCCCAGAGTCTTCGTTACGTCTAGTTCTTTTTCTAGAAAAAAAACTAGCTGCTGCAAGAGGGCGTCTAGTGATAAAACTAGTTTTCGCTAGGGAAATCGCTTTTAACGTAAAACCGGATTTTAAACGTATATTGTGTGTGTATGTATATATAGACACGTATATATATATATATATATATACGAATAAAAATAAATATTCTTTTTAAGTACAAATTAATCGTTGTACGAAGGGAAAATATTTCCGCTCCGTTTCGGCAGCGCGCGAACGGAGAGCGCGAATATCAAACTAGGGAGACACTAGGGACTATATATATATATATTTATGTATATATATAGTAGATCTAACGTTACCATTATTATAGTTCGATACGATGACCATACTATGTTTTCCTGTTTCGTTTTTCGATTCTTTCGAATTCGAGAATGCATCATTCCGTTTGTTTTTTTTTTTTTCTTCATCGTATCTATTCCTTGGGCTCATGCCGCTTGCATCAAGCTACGTTAAATAATAGTGTTAAGGGAAACGAACGAAGAATTGTGGAAGAAAAAAAGGAACACAGAGACACACAGAGAACAACTAAGGCCTAAGATTGTATGACTTATGTGCGATGAGACATAAATATAATGCGTAATTTATTAATTATCGGTAGTTCCTCTGGAAAATCATTTTTATCACCTTTTTTTAGCAACGTTGAGAATTTTCGATTACTGGACTTCTTTGGATTCAGCAAAGAAGAGAACGCGTGAAATTTGATTTTGGGAACAACCAAAGAAACGGATTAATTAATTCATTGAAATAATTAATTTAATTCATAAAAATAATTAATTTAATTCATTAAAATAATTAATTCAATTAATTCAAATAGCAATCCTGGAATAAACATTTTTAATGACACGACGATAATTTACAAAAGATAAAACAATGCAGAAACGATGACCGATGGACCATCGGGATTTCGCGGATGCATAGAGATACAATATTCGGAAACGTCGGCCATTTGCACAGCAAATTGGGTTACCTACGAAGTAACCTACAAATCGCCCAATCGCCAATTGCGAGCGGTCACAATTACGAACGGAAGTGGTAGTCGGTTAGGCTGATCGTTTACGATCTAGAACGTTGATAACCTCGAACAGCGAACTACGCGGTTTATTTTTATATCCTGTTCAACTTTACGCCACGAAACACAATTTCAGTCTGTCGCTTTCTCTCTCTCTCACTCTTTCCGCATTTTTCGCATCAGTTCGATCGACACCGTGAATCGAGAAAATTCGAAAAATCGTTCGAAAATGGCTTTTCGGCTGATTATGTCGCGAAAGGAATTGCTCGAGTTCCGCGTCGTTGAAACGCACGATTCGATAGCCGAATCGTTCCGTTCGCTGGAAATTGGCGTGGAAAATTTGCCAAAACTATCGAATGATAATTGCCGGATTATTGCCGGATCGTTGCCGGATTATCAGTCGATAATCAAGACGGTGCAATCTTCACTCATTCGGACAACGGAAAGGTTACGTATGTATAGCTTCCAGTGCCACGGCGATGCGATCTTGCGCCGGAACAAGGTGGCCCATTTGGGCAAAGCGCCGGAGCGCAGTTGGCGAAAACTGGCGGATGCCACGCCGGACCACCGCCAGGACTTCGCAGTCTGCTGCGTCGACGTTCGGAGGCACGACGTCAGCAATCACTCGACATGTCTTGACAAGTACGAGCCTCGCTTTGCTCATCCGCCAATGCTTCCAAAATGTCCAGAAGAAGCTCTCGGCTCAGCTGTTTCAGTCTTGGTAACCGAGCCACCTTTGGATCGACGCAAAGCCAAAGAATTATTATTCACTGCGCGAGTACTTTCTTCGCAGAATTTATCATTTCGCTTCGACGAACACGCACCTTGCTAAAATGATGCACGATGAGATTCAAAGCGTAGGTCTTCATGTCCGCAGCTTGCATCCGGTCAGCAGCTTCCAATATCTGTATAACGTTCTCGAAGGTAACGTTCATCTCGAGATTCTGCTTGCAAAAAGTCTGCAGCCTGTTGTTCGTGAACCCGTAGAAAACAGGAGCTGTAAAGAGGTAGAGCGAATCCTCCGGAGGCATCGATACGTCTGCGTAGTAAATGTATCGCAGAAGTGAAGCGAAGGATTCAGCGGAGGGTATCACTTCGCCTATTTGAATCTGCGACGGAAGGAATATTATGGAGCTTCAGCTTTGGAAGTTTGTCATTCGTGATGGAAACATCGAGTCGTTCAGTTGTTTCTTTTACAATCGGAAATTCAAGTTTTTGTACTAAAATAGCAAAAATTCCAGTTTTCAGTAGAAAAATTACGAACATATTGGATATCTCGGGATCGGGTAATGCTTACATTGACGGTATTATTAGCCGGCATGAAAGATCGAAACATGCCTTCGAAGTAGATGCATCTGGCGGCGAGTACAGCTTTGTGAGCGGGTATAGGTTCGCCATCGAGAATGAGTGTGATATCGCAAAACTCGCGACCGACGTTTTTGAGAAACGCTTCCATATCTTGTTCAAGAGTAGTGCCAGTACCGGGTTCGTACTGTTTCGTGAAGTTGCGAGCTTGCGGCATTTGTCTTCTTCGTATGACTTCGACCATCAGAGGTTGTTCGAGAGTTTCGAATTCTTGGCTCATGACGATTTGATTGTAGTTGGTTTCTTTGACGACGAAACCTAGACAGATCTCTTTGATGAAGTGTAGATCGAGATGAGCGGCGTTGTGAAGAGCAACGAGAACATTTGCGTGAGTGATGGTAGCTTCGAGATAATGAACGCAGAGTTGTTCGAGTCTTGCCATATTGAATTGAACAGCCAATCGATAAACGTCCATCATGAGGAGTACGATTCGATTGCCGGGTTCAGGATCGTCGCTTCTTTTCGTCGGATCGATACGATCGGTGTATATATAATTGAGAACCATCTGGAACGCTTCAGGGACGACGTCTTCCAGTTTGACCTCTAGCAAGGTCGCGTCCTTGGAATTCAAGGATTCAGCTTCCATCAATTTTTCTCTTTTTTCGCGAGCGCTCTTGATCCGCGCGCTCAAATATTCCGATCTCGCCGCAACCATAGCTACGTGAGCCGGGATCTTCGTTTCGTTCTCGTGTTCGCCAACGATGAATTCGACGTCGCAGAAAAGTCGTGAATTCAGGAGTTTGCCGAAATCATCGTGAAGCGTACATTTCGGATAAGAGGAGAATTGGAAACGATAAGTTTCACCGGAGCGCACGTTGTTGTCTACGGTACCGCCGAATATAAACATCGCTTCGCCGATCACAGCTGCCGCGTGGAACAAACGACCGGAGGGTATTTGACTCGACGCCGATGGCAAAACGACGTTCCACGTTTGCGTGTCCAAGTCGTAGGAATGTAAATCGTTCGGGAGGGTCGAATCGGCTGTACCACCGAACACGTAGAGATGACGGTCGAACGCGACCATAGTGTGGCCGTAACGACGAGCGGGGGGCGGTGGGGCTCCGCGAAGGATATGCTCCGTTGAGATACGAGTCCATCTGCGCACGCGAAATACATTTGTTAATCGCCATAATTTTTCAATTATAAGAAACATCAACACATTGCGTAAAAATGCGAGAAAAATGTACGTTTATACCGTTTATCCCTGAAGTGAAATTGAAAGAGGCTGTTGGTGATTTTGGCTCCGCTCTGTCCACTGAATACAAACATCGATTCGCGAGCAACGGCGACGGGAAAGTTGCAACAAGTAGGCGGGCATTCGCCGGACTGTACGACTTCCTTCCAAATCCTCGGTTCCTCCGGGGACAACGATATCGTCCACATATCGTTCAGTCTGACATTTCCGTCGTATCCTGCGAATATCCAGAGCTTGTTGTCGTAAATAGCTGCGCCGTGAGCCGATCTTGCCACGGGAGTGCTCGAGAAAGACATTTCGGATTCGTTTACAAAATTGAAGCGTTCCACGAGTTTCTTCGGATTTAAATTGTCCGAATTGACCAGAGGCGAATATCGGTAAGGTACTAACTTTCCAATAAACTTCCATTCTATCCATTGGCCCGTCTGGAACTTGTACTCGAAAAGATCGTTTTTATTGGTGAGATTAGAGTTTGAATGGATGTCACCGGTGTAGCCTCCGAAAACGAACATGGACGAGTTGTGGACGACGGCCGAATGATGATACCTCGGCGCTGGCGGAGCGCCCATTGCAAGAGCCGTTCCCCAAGACTTTTCCTTAGTGTCGAAGCGCAAAAGGTCGTTGAGCATTCTTATGCCGTTGTCCCCGCCGAAAACGTAAATCGCGTCTTTGTAGGCCACCACCGTGTGCTTGCTGCGTCTACGAAAACGATATTTATCGACGTTGACGTTCCTAGTCCAACGGCCATTTTTCTCGACGCTCACCTGGCGCCCACGAACTCGTCGCACTCCGGCATTCGCTGCCATCGGTGAACCGTCTCGAAAGGACCGAAATCCAAGGTCAGACACTCCGCGGTTACCATACTGTCCGTTAGGCTAATCCCCGGTTTTTGGAAATCTTTGCTACACGGTGAAATTGAGATTCATCGCTGGGAGGATCTCGGGCGATATCTGATTGGACGCGACATCGATTAATGTTGAAAAATTAATTTTTTCAGTTACGGAATTTTGTCTCTTACTGTATAGACTATTGCAGGTCTGAAATTAATAGAAACTTTGCAATCACGAATTATCGGTAATTTGTAATTTTTACGGACCAAATGACGATCCGAAGAAAATCGTTTTTTTGTACTCGAGAATTATCATTTACCTGCTTTTGTTATACGCACGAACGATGGATCCGACGGACACTTGGTATTTTCAAAATGAAGGAAATGATTTATTAAATTTTGTTTTATTGAATTGGCTTCATCTTCTAGGATTCGGAACCCGAATAGAGAAGATGTAAATAACACGAAATCTTAGATAGTGAGAGCGAATAGTCTTGAATATAGCAACGGTCTTTAACTACGGTGGCGACCTCGGTGGCAAAATTCAGTACTAAACGCTTTATTCGACTCTCTACAGAGTTTCATATTTCGCGCTTGTGCGATAACGAGGCCGGTAAATCCCGGCGGTCCACGTGTCGCTAAGATCGTCTATCTGACAATCAGCTGACGTTCTTTCTTTAGAAGCAATCGTCCACGAATTTTCAAACATTAATTACGATAACGTCAAACTTTGAAAAACGTTGAAAAAAAGTTATCAGAATTGTTGGCATTGCAGCCAGCATCGAATTCGCACATAACCTAAAATATATTAATATTCGATCTTCCGTTGATCCAAATACCTTCCACGTCGGCAGTTTTTCTCAATTAAGCGCAAAATGTGGAACTTTTGTTGCCTGGCGTAAGCATTGATGAAAAAACACAATAAAAACTAAATAAAACAAAAACTTATAGAATTGAGGTTATGTCTCGATCTTATAGTCTCAAAATCATAGTGAAAAATGTTAATAACAGCTGATTGTTCTTTTCCAGCGGCACGTTGATCGCCTCAATTAAACTCCTGCTCTTTTTGATGACCTGCAAAATTCTCGGGATACTGATAATTCTACCCGTGTTGATCGTATATTGGCGTCGTCGATACGCCACGCTAAAAGCCCAGAGGGATAGAAAAGAGACCGTCGTCGCATTTTTCCATCCTTATTGCAACGCAGGAGGTGGTGGCGAGAGAGTGCTTTGGGAAGCCATTGTTGCTATGCAAAAAGAGTAAAAATTCCATTTTTCCAACCCAAACAAACCCAAACAACAATAAACGATTATTAGTAGTAATAAATCGTCACCGAACATCAACAGGCACTCCAACGTTCACATAGCCGTTTATACGGGTGACCTTGACGTAGATCCCGAAGAGATTCTGAGACGGGTGGAAAAAGTCTTCAACGTGAAGATCGAGCCAACCGTAGAGTTTGTATATTTACACAAAAGGAAATGGGTCGAAGGAAGCATGTATCCGCACTTTACGCTATTGGGTCAAGCGCTGGGCTCCGTTTGGTTGGGGATAGAAGCCCTGAATGCGCTTCAACCGGGTGAGTTTGGGTTTGTTTGGGTTCGAATTTAAACGTTCCGCGAGGATTCTACCGAACACGAAAGAATTTTTTCCCGTTTTAATTTCAGACGTTTACATCGATACGATGGGTTACGCCTTTACGTATCCGCTGTTCAGATACATCGGTGGCTGCAGAGTAGGAACGTACACTCATTATCCAACGATATCGACGGACATGCTAAGGCACGTGTACAAGCGTGTAATATCGCACAACAATCATCGAGTCATCGCTAGAAATCCATTTTTCTCAGCTTCCAAAATCCTGTATTACAAACTCTTCGCTTTGGTAAATAAAACGGATATCAGCTATCGATGAAAAGCTAATATGATATCGGCTGATAATATATCTTCGCAGATGTACGGATGGACCGGTAGATGCGCTGAGACCGTAATGGTAAATTCGTCTTGGACGGAGGATCATATAAACTCTATTTGGAAATGTCCGCTGAAAACTCACAGAGTTTATCCCCCTTGCGACGTTGAACATTTGACGAAGCTGCCGCTACTCGAAGATGATCAAAAAGGTCCTATTATTAGGATCGTCTCTGTCGCACAGTTCAGACCTGAAAAAGGACATCCGCTGATGCTCCGAGCTATGTATGAACTTCGCTCTATCCTGCGCGAGGAAATCTGGGAAAATGTTCGTAAAATGATAATCCTAATAATGATCAAGGTTTTTTTACGTAGTTGTGACGAGAGTGATAAAATCGATGGATAAAAGTGATTTTCCTTTTTTTTAGGTACGGTTGATCCTCGTCGGCTCCTGTCGCAACGCAGAAGACGAAGCTCGCGTCAAAGACATGCAAGACTTTGCGAAACATTTGGCGCTGGAGGACAACGTTGAGTTCAAACTGAACATACCGTATCCTGAGTTGGTCGACGAACTGCAAATGGGAACAATTGGATTGCACGCGATGTGGAACGAACACTTCGGGATCAGCATTGTCGAAAGCATGGCAGCTGGATTGGTGATGGTCGCGCATGCTTCCGGCGGGCCCAAGTGCGTAAAGTCAAAAAGTTGCGATAAGTATTTTATACGCTGACTCGATACCAAGCATTCAACGATTTGGAAAAACCAGCGAAATCTTTCTCTCGATCTTGATTTTTCTTGATCCAGAGCCGACATCATTGAAACCCAATCGAGCAGTCAAACTGGATTCCTGGCTGACGACGCTGAGGAATACGGTAGAGTTTTGGCCCACGTGATAAATATGCATCCGGATGATAGAAACGTCATCAGACACGCGGCTAGGTATCAGGAATTATTCTCGAATATATTCAATCGGAATTTAGATCGAATCAAAATTCCCTTTTCTTTCAGAGCTTCGGTCAGCAGATTTTCTAGCGAGGAATTCCAGAAAGAATTCTTACGAGCGACCGCTCCCTTTTTTCGACCTAAACAAGAATAATCGTTTGTTTGCTCGATCCGGGAAACAAAAGTTTGAATCGTTTACTAATTTATTCACGTAACGATGAAATTATCAGTGTGGAATTGGCAGATTCGGAATGAGAATGGAACGTCTGGGTCGTCTTCGAAAGATACCTGGAGTGACTAGCAACCAAAAAAAAACAAACAACAACATCGAATAACAATAAAAATTGTCCAGAACGATTCACGATTCCTGGAGTGGCTCGTTGGCAAGGCCGCAGCCTTCGCACTCGAGGAAAGACGAGGACGTATCGGTTTGACGAAGCGTAAAAGTGAGTCCCCGACTGGCGAGCATTATCTCCGATATTTTGATAGCAGTTTCCGTGTGCTGGGTCAGTTTCCCGCGGCCCAGGACGATCCGGGAGCGCCCTCTGGCCAACGCCATCAGCAATACGATCTGTCGTAATGATAGTTTTTTTTTATATTTATTTTCACTATCGACATCAAACGGTTTAGAGTTTGGCATGAATCGATACGAAACTTGATCTTTAATGTGTTCGTTGCATAAACCCAAACAAATCTAAACAAACCCAAACAAACCTGATTTTTGATGTGATCGTCGCATAAACCCAAACAAGCCCAAAAAAAATCCAAACAAATCTGATTTTGGATGTGATCGTCGCCTAAACCCAAACAAACCCAAAACAAATCCAAACAAACCCAAACAAACCTGATTTTGGATGAGATCATCGCATGAACCCAAACAAACCCAAACAAACCTGATTTTGGATGTGATCGTCGCCGAAACCCAAACAAGCCCAAAACAAATTCAAACAAACCCAAACAAACCTGATCTTGAATGTGTTCATCTACGGAACTTCGGTCGATCAACGGGCGAAGAATTTGCTCGGCCGCTTCGACGCCTGGTGGCGTTTGGGTTTCCTCTCGACGATTAGAACCCAAACCGGAACCTCCGAAGATCGAACCTCCGCTAGTTTGGCACACTATGCTGATCGTTCGAAAGTAACGTATGATTAACCGATGGAACAACGATTCATCGAGTACTTGTACATATAATTAGCTGTTATCGCTAAAGCGTTATTTTACGCGAGAGCTTAAAATATCCGAAATGAACTTGTGAAAAATAATGGATATTTTTAACTCGCGTATTTATGATGTGGAAAAATGTAATTATGTTATTATATTTTGGAATACCACGTAAAATGTGGAGATATTGAATTTACTTTATTCCGGATCCGTTGCCCACGGCCATTCCTCTGTCCTCCCGATATGACTCGACGTGGATCGGCGGCGCGTGAATTTTTGCCACCCCGAGTCCTTCTAATATCGTCTTTTTCGCGTCCTCGGCCATCCTGTGCGCTTCCTTTAACATTTTGTAAAAACTCAAATTACTAAATCATTTTCTATTTACTATACTATAGTATGACGAAATTTTGAATTTTAAAGTGCCAGAATCCTACAGAATTGTCAAACTGAAGCAGATAAGTACTTGAAAAAAAAAAGACTTAAAATTCGAGCTATTGAAAAATAACGATTTTCATTGTGTTTCGATAGTATATATAAAATATCGAATTTACGATAATATTTGTAGCTACCGATCTATATTAATTTATCAGCCCAGAGATTTGTCGTTGCGCTCACATTAATGTTGACAGATCCAGCGACGTAGGACCAGCCGGATATTCCTACCGGATCTCCCGCAGTGGTCATTTCAATGGCGGTCAAATGTTTCACAGGTTTAATTTTTAGACATACTTCGCCACCACCTTTTGGGTAATATCCTCTGCGAGAGAAAATCATACATCGGTGATTAATTATTAATTAATGAAATAATTAATGAGCTAATTAATGAAATAATTAATGAGCTAATTAATAAAATAATTAATGAGCTAATTAATGAAATAATTAATGAGTTAATTAATAAAATAATGAGCTAATTAATGAAATAATTAATGAGTTAATTAATAAAATAATGAGCTAATTAATGAAATAATTAATGAGTTAATTAATTAAGTAATCAATAAGCTAATTAATAATAAATTTTTTTTAATCATTAATTTATTAATAACCCCTCAATTAATAGGTAAAATTGATTTCGGAGCTCAAAATAGACGTCTTTTTTAACCGGAAGAAAACTTCACCTCTTAACCACTGTGAAATGGAAATCGCCGCCAAATTTGTTCAGATGAGGCCTGAAAACTTCGGTGAGATATTCTATGTGCGGTCCCATGGGAACGTTGGTTCCGCCGCGCAGGACAAGAGTAACGTCTCGGGAGGTTGGAAGAAAAAGTGCAACGGGCAGAGCGACTTGGGCCAGCAAGCCGACGCAACCAGCCGTTCTGGTATCGGCTTTGAATTCTTGCTTGTCCGATCGCAAGGGACCTGGACGGAACTCCAGACGGGTCGAGCCCACGTACGACCCTTTGACTTCTGCATTGCAGAGATCTTGGACTAGTTCGACCCCTGAGTATCAAATAAATTATCTCTGAGTTCCTGAATTAATGGATTAATTAAATCAATGAATCGATTGATTAAAAACTCTGGATTAATTGATTTATATTAATTGAAGGTTAATCCCCCAGATTTATTGAACAGCAGTTTAAAATGCAGAGAATAATTGAACGCCACCTTTGAGATGCTGCGCGGCTAGCCCTGGCTTAGGACGCCCGGCTCTGATGTTCTCGATTTCTATAGGGATCGTGTACAGAGCGCTTAGGCTTAGCGCTATTCGGAGTACTTGGCCACCCTGTGGATTGGGGGATTAAATTGAAGAATTTGAAGAAGTCCGCTCGTACAAACCCAAACTCAATGGAAACTTAACGCTTCAGCCAAAACAGACCCAAACATCAGAAAATGACCGAAACAAACCCAAACTTCATAAAACAATCGAAACAAACCCAAACTTCATAGATCGACCAAAACGAACCCAAACAAACCCAAACTTCATAGATCAACCAAAACGAACCCAAACAAACCCAAACTTAATAGATCGAACAAAACGAACCCAAACTCAATGGATCGGTTAAAACAAACCCAAA
Source organism: Ophioninae sp. B BG-2022a (assembly GCA_030522765.1). Taxonomy (NCBI): domain Eukaryota; kingdom Metazoa; phylum Arthropoda; class Insecta; order Hymenoptera; family Ichneumonidae; species Ophioninae sp. B BG-2022a. Next base: position 6,974 of record JAPYZJ010003290.1, on the reverse strand, counting down.
CGAACCCAAACTCAATGGATCGGTAAAAACAAACCCAAACGAACCCAAACTCAATGGTTCGGTTAAAACAAACCCAAACAAATAAAAACTGAACGCATCAGCCAAACCAAACCCAAAAAAACCTAAACATATAAAAAAAAATCCAAACGAAAAAATTCGGTCGATCGTAAGAAAAAACGAAAACATTCGAGTACTCACGCCTTCGCCCAGGCTTCCGTCGATTCTCAACAGCTTTGACATGGCGACTAATAGCCCGTATCTCCCGGCATTCCAACGCGAGCGATCCTCGACGATCAACTCTGAGCTACACGCGTGAATTATTTTTCGCCCGGAATTGTCGAATTTTCAAGAGATATAGCGACGAGCTTTGTCTAGCCGGTACGCATTTAGTAACATCGTCATAAATAGAATAAACCGACGCGAAACTGTCATGCATTCGCGCGACCAATGAGAAAGCAAACCGGTCAAAGAATTGAAGAGGTTAGATTCGAACTTGAAAATTCAAAATTCCCGCTCGAAGCCACTCGCGAGAGTCGAAAAGAAGAGCTTCTTTGAACGGGCGCTGGCGTCGTTTGAATCGGACGTGCTATATTCACTATTAATAAACCCAAAAAAAACTCTAGTAATCAATTAATAACCAATCGGGTTTCACGAAATTTTGTCCAGATTTTCTAGTTCCAGTTTTTGCCACCGCGTGGCGTTAGCCGTTATGTGAGAATCCTTCGGCGTGAAACTCGACATGCGCAGTGTGCATCAACGTGTACGTTGAAATATCGGTGGCGGATTAACTATTTTGATTCCTTTAAGATATTTTATTTAATAATATTCATAGTTTATAATAATAAACCCAAAAAAAACTCTAGTAATCAATTAATAACCAATCGGGTTTCACGAAATTTTGTCCAGATTTTCTAGTTCCAGTTTTTGCCACCGCGTGGCGCTAGCCGTTACGTGAGAATCCTTCGGCGCGAAACTCGACATGTGCAGTGTGCAACACCGCGTATGTTGAAACTTCGAAAAATTCGAGATTTTCGGTAAGAATTTTCTTCGAAAATAAGTCATTCGATTCGGTATTCGGTTTTGCTGTAAAAAATGAATTCAAATTTGGTTAAACCACGAATTTAATACGTGTAAAATCTTGATTTTGTGATCCCAAAATTCCTGGGAAAAGAAAATAGCGCCCCGGGTCGTTAGCGTCTTTTTCGAGTCGAATATTTTTTATCCCAATGCCAATGACTTTTCTTTTGTTTTAGAGTCGATATCGAGCAATCAAAAAATGAGAAATAAAAAAAGTACAAATACAAACGCGGTTCGCAAGACGAAATTTCCGACTAGATGAAGAAAGGTAAGTGGTGGGAATTTTTTAATTCGAGCGAAGAAAAAAAAAAAAGAGGAATTATGTATACGTGTATGTGGATTCCGATTCCGAGTCGAGCGTACAATTTGCGGTAATTCGAGACCGTGGAACTGATTGAGGTTTCCTGGTCACGGAACTGCTTTGGCCAGTGTGTGGGTGTACGTGTGTAAGGAGGGTTAAGCGACCCGGTGCACTTGACGCAAATCATCTCGTTTCGCCGCGAATCTCTCGCTAACCCAAACTAACCTAAAACTGTACTTATACGTTTAAAAATTAAATATGACTACACCATTTTTTTTATGAAAAAAAAAATTACGAAATCAATACAAAAAATCATAAAAAACATATTTTTAATGAAATAAATATAAATAAATGATAATATCGAAAATACATAAATAAAAATTGGATGATCGTTTGTGGAATTTCGTACGAATAATTTATTAATAATTAAAAATAATGATTAACAATTATAAATTGTCAGTAATTATTATAAATTGTCAACAATAATTATAAATTGTTGATAATAATTAGAAATTGTTAATAATAATTATAAATTGTCAGTAATTATTATAAATTGTTAATAATAATTATAAATTGTTAACAATTATTATAAATTGTTAATAAAAATTATAAATAAAAAATTTTTCAAAAATCATTAAAAACCGAAAAACACGAAGTAAATAATTATAAATAAATCGAGACCGAGAGCGAGAGAGGGGGGAAAGGGAAGGGGCAGACATGCGCGCCTGCGTGACCCGAACGGAACCCGTGAGAAGCCCGTTTGGCGAGCGACGGCGGGGTAAGGTGGAGGATCGGCTCGAGTGCCGGTAAGGACCTCGTACCCTCCCGCCTGTATAGACCCACACCCTTTGACCCGCGCGACGTCCCGAGCAGTAGTATTTCGTAGTACGTGCCGGCACCGCTGCCGGTAAATACGCGTCGCACAACTCCTCGCGCATCTTTTCTCATCCGGCCATCCTCCCCTTTCCCCTCTCGCGCATTCTAGTTACTTTTTTCAAACGCAAAAAAACACTAGATATTCAAAAACAAAAATGGTAAAAAAAAATGTATTCCGGAATTATTAATTTTCTTAGGGTTTGGGCTTGTTTGGGTTTGGAACATTTTTGAACAAAATTCCGAAAATCCCTAGAATTTCCCTAGAATATTCGAAATTCGAATTTCCCTAGAATATTCGAAATTCGAATTTTCCTGGAATATTCGAAATTCGAATTTTCCTCGAATATTCGAAATGCGAATTTCCCTAGAATATTCGAAATGCGAATTTTCCTAGAATATTCGAAATGCGAATTTCCCTAGAATATTCGAAATTTCCCTAGAATATTCGAAATGCGAATTTCCCTAGAATATTCGAAATGCGAATTTCCCTAGAATATTCGAAATGCGAATTTCCCTAGAATATTCGAAAAAAGAAACTCCTAGTTTTATATTATTTATTTATTGTTTATTATTATTATTAAAACATTTTTATTTATTTATTATTTTTATTTATTTATTTATTTACAAATTACTTTTTTATATTATTTAATATACATATATATTTTTTGTTTAATTTTATTTTATTTTATATTGAATAATTAATTCAATTTATCGTCATAATAAAAATAAATTATTAAATAAATAAAGATGTATAAACATTAATAAATACTTTGTTTCAAATTTCGTAAAAAAAATTTTTCAAACATTTGAATAAATTATTTTTAAAAAATGGTCTTGAGACTAGTGGGGTCGCGATGAGGCTAAATTTGGCGGATCAAGAGGATCGCATATTCTTTTTCCATAACTTGTTTTTCCTTTTGAGGATGGAAATAGCGGGCACTCAATGCCAATTAAATTCAATGGATTTTCGCCGCATTTGCAGAGAAAGAAAGGGGCCGAAAGGGCAGAGAAGGTAAAGATTCCGGGTCAAGCCCGGAATCTATAAATATTTTTAGTATGGAAAAAGATTCGGGGCACGCTTTCGAACCGGGGGCGAGAGAGGCTTAATGAAAAGCCACTGGCTTTATAAACGCGTCACGGAAAAACGTCGCAAAGTTCGATGTAGCGGAACAGTGATATAGTAAAACATACACGGAGTTAAAAAACCACACTTTTCAATGTACCGTGTGACCAAGCGAAACACTTTTATCCATTGATAAAAGTGTTTCGCTTGGTCACCCGGTATATAGAAAAGTGGATTTTTAACTCCGTTTTAACTATTTAAATAATGATTTAAATCCTACAAACGATTCGTTTCGAATCAATTGAAATATTCACATTTTCCAAAACATATATTAAGCTTGTAAATAAATAAACGAATAAATAAATTAATTAATGAATAATGATTAACCGATAAAATTTATAATATTTTGAAATATATTTAGGATTAAATTATAAATTATTATTATTATTAAATTATAAATAAATTCTCGTGCAAAATAAGTTTTTTGTTTATTTTAAATAAATTATAAAAAATTGTTATTATAAAATATATTTTTCTCAATTTTATAGAATCAATTAATATTATTAAATATTATCATTAAATGATCATTAATAATTAATAATATTTACTGATTATATATCATAATACATATTTCATTATAAATTAAATTTTCTTTTCTATTTTTTACATTTTAAATGACATCGACTAATTGTTAATTATTTATTTCTAATATACCATATATTTATAATATATTTTTAAGTGCCTTGTTTAATATTTTATTTTTTATTTATTTTTTATTTTTTATTTTATTATTATTATTTTAATTATTTTATATTATTTTATTTATTATTTTAATATTTAATTTTTAAAAAATGTAAGCAAATATAAATAATTAATTTAAATAGAAATTAATGATTATTTTTGGTGATTTTCGCATTTGGCTATTGGTTACGTCGAGTTTGAAACACCCGGTATATATTGAGACGCATACGCGCGCGTACAGGCCCATTCAGCAGTTCGCGTGCGTTGTCGCGCAAGGGGTGGTCGGGGGTGTGCCCGCGGTAATATATCGTACGGAGTTTGCGCCGGTGCACACGGGCGACCTCTGACACGATTAAGAAAAAAAAAAATTAGCCCAAGGAAAAAAGGATGAAACGGGGAATTGATGTGAAAAAAAAAACAAATGTGGGAAACGCCGTTTCGGATTCATTCAAACGCCAATCAATTATCGTATACGTAGTCGAAAGTTTCTCTCTCTCCCAACCCAAACAAACCCAAACAAATAAACCAGCTTTTATTCATTAATTTATTTATTATTATTGAATTACAAAAAATAATAAAATAAAATAAAATAAAATAAAATAATATAAAATAAAAAAAATTTCAAATATTAAAAAAATAAAATAATAAAAATCAATATTTTTTAAATAATCAAAAAATTTATAACGTTTAGAAAATCCGATGAAAAAATAACAAAATATTTAAAAAATTTATAACGTTTAGAAAATCGAATGAAAAAATAACAAAAAAATTAAAAAAATAGTTTTTACGCAAATAAAAAAATTAATGAACAACTGGTTTAAAAAAAAAACAATTCGATGGGAAGAGCCAACGATATACGGGGATAAAAAATCAGCTGTGAAGAGTTCGAAGTACAACGGATGGGCCTCCTCGACTCTGACGTCCCGTCATCGGACACGATTTCCAATTGCCCGGATGTCAATCCGTCACACGAATATATGAAAAGCGACGACGGCCCAGTTACGGTTTCTATCTTGTAGAACGTAACTCCTGCGGTTTCCTAATTTTATCGCCATTGCTTTCGTAGACTATCCTAACCTTTTCGTCAAAAATATTTCTCTGCGGATATTAAACAAGGTTAAGTATTCGTGGACTGAGTTGGAACGATTATGTGTATTTTTTTCGTATTTATTTTGTGGTCACTTTGAAGCTATTTTGTCGTTTGGCTTTCGGCCATTTTGTAGTAATTTTGACGGCGAGAATACCGCCATTTTGTGGTTTGGATTGGAGCCATTTTGTGGCGCAGCTTTCCAGCCATTTTGTGGTCCAAGTTGAAGCCATTTTGTGGCGCAGGTTCCAGCCATTTTGTGGTCCAGTTTCCAGCCATTTTGTAGCCCAGTTTCCAGCCATTTTGTGGTCCAGTTTCCAGCCATTCCGTGGTCCAGTTTCCATCCATTTTGAGGTCCATTTTCCATCCATTTTGTGGTCCACTTTCCAACCATTTTGTGGTCCAGTTTCCAGCCATTTTGAGGTCCAGTTTCCATCCATTTCGTGTTCCAGTTTCCATCCATTTTGTGGTCCATTTTCCATCCATTTTGAGGTCCATTTTCCATCCATTTTGTGGTCCATTTTCCATCCATTTTGTGGTCCGAAAAATCAGCCATTTCGCGGTGCACTCATGCCCCTTCCTCAATCCTGATTAGCTCTTAGTTTCCCTTTCCTCAATTTGGTGTTTCGAGTAGCCACCATTTTGTGATCCATTTCACAAGTCTCTCGCTGTCTCTTTTCTTTCTGTCTCTCTTTCGTGCTTTCCTCGAGGCTGATCGAATTGCCACTTTTATCACTCCAACTTACAACCGAGCTTTTTTCTTTTTTTTTTTGCTTTTTTTCTCCCCCACCCTCGTCACAATGCCCAACCCTGCCAGTGATTGGAGCTCATCAGTGTCATTGAAAACGTTCGGGACACTGTACCGTCCTATAAATCAGCAGGGCTGCTCTGTCACACTTAAGGGTTTGCTTCCTTCTTGCTATATGTATACTCGAAGTATTCCTTGCAGGACGTCATAGTAGGATTTAAATGCAACAAATTAAGCCCTCAAATGTTCTACCCAAATTAAATAGTTTTCGAGTTCTTAAGATTTTTAGTTTTTTTTTTTTTAATGAAAAATCTCAGATTACATCATTTGAAACCAATTGAAAAATTATCGGAGTGACTGTACTGAAATTTCTGTTATTATCATAGTTGATGACGTAGCAGATCTTTGTTAGTAATTAAAAATCCAAAAAGTCTAAAACCTTGGCAAATATCAGTAATCAAACATTTAATTTTTTTGTAATTTTTGCTATTAATCAAAAATGTTGTCTAGTGCAAAAAAAAAAAACAATACTACACACTTGTTGAAGTAATGGCAAAAATGACAAAAAAAAATAAATGTTTGGTTAGTGATATTTGCCAAGGTTTTAGGCTTTTAATAATAAATAGTATATATAATAATAAAAAAAAAATATATATATATAATAAATAAATAATAAATAAATAATAAATAAATAATAAATAAATATATATAATAAATATATATACACAATAAATAAAATATAAAAAAAATGTTGAAGTAATGGCAAAAATGACAAAAAAATAAACGTTTCGTTAGTGATATTTGCCAACGTTTTAGGCTTTTAATAATAAACAATATATATAATAAATAAATATAATAAATAAATACTAAATAAATATATATAATAAATAAATAAATACTAAATAAATACATATAAAAAATATATATACACAATAAATAAAATATAAAAAAAAATAATATAAAAAAAAAAACCTAAAATATAAATGGACAAACAGTCTCGTACGTAGAGGGGTGGCCGACGATGGTGTCCGAGGACTACTTCGTGAGCAAAGACGACAACGGCGTTTGAGGGGCTCCAAGC
>JAPYZJ010003289.1:0-16941 GCA_030522765.1 Ophioninae sp. B BG-2022a | reverse complement strand
GTCCCAAGTTCACCTCCCGGCAGCGGAACGAGTTTCATCGAAAAATTTCGAAGAAAAATCTCGACCGCTACCGGGATTTGAACCCGGGACCTCCCGAACGTCATGCTCAGTAATTATCGCAAAATTTCACCACTCTTTCGCAGAACGATTTTATGATAATTGCATTCATTCGGAAATTTTTCTGAAATCATAGCCACCGAACTTAGGTGATATTGTGGTCACACTTGCTCGCGTTATAAGTTGTCAAGTTTACATCGGTGGAACGCAACGAATTCTTCTTTTACTTTCTCCCGAAAGGGTGTACGGGGTGGAACAACTATATGAATAGGCCATCGCTGTCATATATTAAATACGCCCGGGCTTACCATGCCTGTCCACATTGCTCGCGATAAGCAATGAGCAATAGCCGATCAGAAGCCATACTTTGGAAATCCACAAGAAAGCAAGGCTCTCATTGGACTATCGCTTATCGTACCATCTCTCGTCCAATTTCCGCGCTACGGCTCTGTAGACAGCGCATCGAATCCGCCGGTGTGTCAGTTTGCAGCGAACCCTCTACCGTAGCGTTTCGTTTATCACATTAGGCAAGGTGGCAAACAAAAGCCTCTGTTTCGTGTTGAAAGATATATTCAAAGAGAGTATCGAGAATACGAGGTGGAAAAATTCGACAGGAGCCGAAGTGTTTAAGAATTTGACAGGGGCCAAAGGATAATTCGACAGGAGTCGAAGGAGCCAAGAAGCATTCAAGTTTTCAACAGGGTAAGTTTCTTCCTCTTCAGGTCCTCCATATAGGAAAATGTGCAATTCGGTTTTTTCTCTTAGGAGCTGTGTATTAGGAAAGCTGACAAAGGATTTTGAATACCAACGAAGAATTTCAGAAGCCGGCGAAAGATTTTGCAAGCTCGCAAAGGAACTCGAAGACCATCGCATCAGATGAAATGTTGGCTTTCAAAGTAGTTTGTCTGCTCCCAAAGTCCTTTGTTGGCTTGAAAAATCCCTTCGTCGGCTTCTAAAATTTTTTGTTCCCATTCAAAATCCTTTTTTAGCTATTCTAATACACAGCTTCTAAGAGAGAAAGCCGAATTGCATATTCTCCTCTATTCGATATCTGTTTTCTTACACAAATATAATCTGACGAAGAGAATTCTTGGCTGTAGAATTTGTATGTTTCATAGCCAAGATATCGCTTCATCGGCTGACATTAGCGAAAAAAAGAGATATGGAATGGAATGGAACAGAATGTGCAATTTGGTTTTTCTCTTATAAGTTTTATTTTCTTTGAATAAAAAAAGTAGTAAAATTCAACAGGAGCCGAAGGAGGAGTTCAACAGGAGCGGTTCGACAGGCGTCAAAGGACGTATTAAATTGAAACTGTAAAAAAAAAAAATTGTGCAGAATAAAAACAAAATTTCCAATTCGTTTCCCATTTTATTTCATATCGATATATACATATATATAGATATATGTATATTTGAAGAAAAAAAACGGTCCGTCCATTCATGGTACCATAGTGGTACGACATGCGTGTTTTGAGACCGATGAAAGGTTATTATAACCGTACTATTGCAGAAGTCATTTTTTACGGGTACAATACCTTCACTGTATCGGTACCGGGAGAGTACGTTAACCGCACCGTAACGTTACAGTACTGGTACGCAAGCAGTACACAAGCACTACGCCGTACGATACGCCGTACCGGTACGGTGACGTTACCGTACGCACATACGTGGAGGTTACGGTGACGTTACGGCGTACTCCACCAGAGTGGTACACGGGCTGTACGTGTCTATCTGGCCTGTTCGTCATTCCCTTAATATTATGTCCGCGTAACCGTCGAACATATTTTATAATCTCCTGTACGCGTCTTCTATTTAACCGATATACACTACGCACATAAATCAAAGGAGCAGAAAAAAATGTCAAACTTTTCGGTGCTTTTTGACGGGCTGTATTTCAGTGAAAAATCATCCTACCGGAATGACAAAAAAGAATTTTAAAGCTCTGAGATTCCAGTTTTCCGATCTTTTGGTAACAAATTTTTGTCTTTCGTTGAAATTTTTTTTTAATTTTTGAAATGTATTATTTTTTCCCAATCTCCCCAGTAGGAGATACAAAATTGCGAAAAAAAATTAAGAAAAATTTATTTTTCCATTTTTATGAAGATTACGAGATTTTTAAAAACAAAAATCTTGCTCCGTTAATTTTTTTCCTTAACTTTGATAAATCGGGGAAAAAAAACCGCTCGATGGATCGATTTACCGTTTCACAGGGCTATTGGGGACACATTGAGTTATGAAAATCTCTAAGCGCCGTAGCCTCCACATCAATATTAGTGAAGATGCGATCGATTTACCAAAACAATGGAAAAGATCGATTTTTTCAACGGTTATCACATCGATATTGTGGGTGGAAACAAATTTTTTTTCTTAAATGCTCTAATAGGCGATTTGATAGCACATTTATTCCCGTTTACGAAACTGCCTTTCCATTTCCTGTACGATCATTGATTGCTGAGATATTGACGGTTGAAGGAAAAAAGATCCTTTCCCATTTAATGTCGGATATCTCCGCAAGAAATGGTCGTAGACAAAATCTAAAAAAAGGAAATTGAAGCTGAATAAACAAGCTTCCGGACCCATATGATGGTTTAACCATCATACCTGGAAAAAAATTTTCCGGTTCCCTGGAGTATCGAAAACAAAGGCTAAAAATTTGGAAAATTTTGTCTGCCCTATTTCTTTGGATTGCGTGGAAAACATGGCTCCTAAAAATTTTTGGCCAAAAGATCGGAAAACTAGAATCTTGGAGCTTCAAAATGCTTTTTTTGTCATTCCGTTACGATGATTTTTCACTGAAATACAGCCCGTAAAAAATCACCGAAAAATTTTTAATCTTTTTCTGCTTCGATAATTTATGTGCGTAGTGTATATAATTTGTCAAGGAACTCTATACGTGGGTTGCAATTAAGACTCAAGATAGCAAATTATTCGATCAAGTATCGGGCGAACCTTATTCTCAAATAAAAACACGCAAGTCAAATCTTCCAAATCTAATTGTTATTGAGCTGCGTTCGAAACTCGCGTGGACGCCAATGAAGACTCACAGCGTAATCTTGAGCCCTCTCAACATTCGCGCACAAACTCGGCATCCTCGCGAGACCAACGTAATAAATCTTGCCCCTGGGACCCAACACCCTTATAGGATCAGAGCGCGGCTGTCCAGCGAGTGGAAAGTACAATCCCTGGTCATCATGTGGCGCAACGTTCCAGGCTTCGCCGGTAAAACCCGAACAAACTCCGAGTCGACTCACGAGACACGTTGCCATATGTGCACTTTGAAAAACAAATCCCCAAACAATGCCCAATTTCCGATCCTCTGGCCATTCTGAGAATATTGAATTTTTTAAAATGACTTTTGCATATGACCGAAAACCTGGAACCGCGAGATTCCACCATCTGGTGCAATTATAATTTTCACATGGCTGAACGGTCCTCTGCAAGCGAGATCTTTGTAAACGTGAATTTTATTTGGGCCGAGCTGAAAACAAACATCAAAATAACGTATTAATTGATCTGAATTGAAACAAAAATCGAATTTAAGACAGTGAACATAACCTATTTAAAAAAAATCAATTGAAAAATAGCTGCTCTTACTTTCGTCGATGACAAAATCGTACTCCAATTTTTCGCAGGTAACCATCGGAGCTTTCCAGACTTGAGAATACCTTGGACCTTTACGTTATCCGGAAAGTTTCCTTTGAAATGGGTAGTTTCGACTACGATGCTATCCACACTTCCGGTGCGAGCCAGCTTGAAAATTGCCCATTCTTCGCCAGTCACCTGACCAAAGCGTATCGTCCACCCGCATGAAAGAGGAAAAGAGAGAATTTGAATAAACGGAGGGAGATAATAAACCTGACGGTTATCACAAAGAAATAAAACCGCAATAAAAACAAAACGAAAAAAGTCTGTTGATAATTGCACGTAGCTAGGGGAAGGTGAGGTAATACGATCCCTGGAGATCAAATGTTCCCCCGCCGTAAATCATAGACAACTAATGTCATCTATCCAAATGCGCATGAAACATGTTTCCCGCACCCCTGTCAGTTGCCTCTCCAAGAGTCATGGCGGAGTGAGCGCTTGGCGTTATTTTAGTAAAAAATAATCAAAAAGTGTGGCTCTGATCAAAAGTAAGCCTGTTTTTGGACTTTCATTACTTTTTACATGTTCATGTTTATTGAAATGTTGTTTTATTTTCGGGTATTAATAGCCGTTAGCTAATATTTAAGCAATGTTCGATCACAGCACGCGGTATTTGAAGGTTATGTTTTGATCGATATCTTGGAATTTAGTATTTGGGGCAAAATGATCCCTTTCTGTGTGTTTAAAATGATCCCTGGAATCGTTTTACCCCATTAAAGGCGGAAAGGGAAAAGGCATAAAAAGGAAAACAGATCAGATTCTTCTGAAGAGAAGAGTGATACTGAATGCCTCTTCTGTACTGAAAGTTACTCCAAAGACAATAAAGGCGAAGGATGGGTTAGGTGCGTTGTGTGTCTTGAATGGGGACATGAGGCTTGTGCGGGAGTAGGTAGTCACGATGAAGGCGACTTTACTTGCGATATTTGCCTTTCGAATAATCAATTTGACAATGTGAAAAAAATTAAGGTTATAAGTCTATTTCTAAGTTGCTGATAAGAAATTGATTATTTTTTAAATGAAGAGTTGATTTTTCTATTGAATTTTGACATTGATAAAAACCTTTGATGGGGATGAGTATTATTTGTGTACTTTTTTTAATTTAGAAGAAGAGTTTATTTGTTTAACTATTGCTTGACTAGGTATGTTGTTAATTTTTCAAATCTTTCAAAAGTTTGTTGCAATGTTTAATGTTTAGTTTTGTTGATTGAGTAGTAGATAGTTACAAAAAAAATTATCTCTAATGAAACTAAAAGACTGCAAAAGTTTTGTGTAACTTGCTTACATACTTAAATTGTTATGAACAATACATATGATTAAAATAAATAGCTGAGTTTTTCTTTTCACTGATATTTATTAACTTATGGTATAAAATGGTCCCTGCGATTAATTTACCCCTACCCCAGGGATCATTTTATACATAGGTGTGTATAAAATGATCCTTTACTAAACTTTAACAAAAACCTGTTATACAAAAAAACAATACACATATAATAAAAAATAAGTATGCAGTTACAAAGTTAAGTAAATTCACTACCTCCAACAATAGAAATCTTGCGATTTCGCCTTCAACTTTAGCCACAGTTAAGTTTTTCCCGTAAGGGGATCATTATACCTCACCTTCCCCTAATTAGAATGCTAGAAATCCTCTTTCTCTCGAAAACTAACGCGCATTCCGACGTTTACAAAAAAGTGAGGTTATGCCACTAGCTAAACGGGAAAGAAAACTAATCTCCTTAAAGGCATCTGGCTACCATGTTAATATTTTCTATTCATTTTTTTATAAACCGTGAATTGTTAAGAATGATTTAAGCCATGCTACGTATAGAAAAACGCAAAATTGACCAAGTTGCAGTTATTTTTTGGCAGCGAAGTTGCGCCGCTGTGGGCGGTCGACCGTACGGTTCGATCAGTATTTACAAGTATATAATACAAAAGAAGCACGAACGGCACGAAGAGCTTTTCAAAAGAAGGTCCAAGACTCTCAACCAGCTGCCGAAAGAGGTATCCATGGCCCAGGAATCGCTAATTGAAGGTAAGTTGCGCAAAAACCGCACCGTCAGCTGAACAACCACACATTTACTTTCTTTTGCGATAATCTCGAAACTACATTTTTTGAACTGGTACTATCAAAATATCCGTAAACTACCGATCCAATTACTTTTGAATTTTTACGCAATACTTTTAGATACATTATCTAAAATGTCACGTAGAATTTTTGCGATAACTTGATTAGTTTCTTTGAAATTATTGTTTTTGCTCGAAAAATTTCGGTGAAAAATCCAAATTTTTTTCTTTATCTCACAATGGTCTTTTTAACGGTCGAAAAAACTGCTACGCTACATTGTAGCGACACTATTAACGAATGAGCTGATTTTTTTTCAGATGTGACGTGACCGCATAACTGCGATAACGACTGCGCGTATCGTCCGGAGGGCCTCCACAGCAATGTGCATAACGGCGCCCATTTTATATTTTCTGACGTGTAAAAAAATAAAAATATTCCGGCCCATACTTTCGAGTTTAGTATACTTTTTTTTAATATACCGATTTTTCTATCAGCCAATGTGGCCAGACCCCTTAATGGGGATCCTGTTTTAGAAGGCTCAAAAAATCGATTTTTCGGGGAATTTTTTTACGATAAAAATACCAAGTCTAGCAAACTTTTTAGGTTATTTTAGTACATGTGTAAACATAGGAAACAAAGATTGTTTAGAGTAAAATATTCACGTGCAACCGATTTTTATGCACATTCGTGCAACTGCTGTTTCCAATCGGCGCGATAGATGGAGCTCGTAATTTTCATCTTAAACTAAAAAACCAAACACCATTTTAATTTTCATATATTTTTCTTCTATATGAACTAATAATATCTAAAAAAAATTCTGAAATTTAAATTTTTTCTCAGGTTTGAAAAAAATGCTTTTTGTAAAAAAAATCATTTCAACTTACTCAAAAAATTGTTGAGAATGTTTTTTCGGGAATGCTTCTATTTCAAATAAAAAAGAAAACAATACTGAAGCTAACAAGCCTTAGTTTGTTTTGATTGGTCGTCTAGTTTTTTTTACAATCACACCCGCTAGTTCAGAAAAATCGAAAAAACGACAACTCGAGAAAACGGACTTTAAAGTTTCCGGACGCTCGTATACCTACTCGATACCCTACTGTGTTCAGTGCTGAAGCTTCGCGAATATTTCGAATTAGCCCATATAACTTTGCCTACACATTTTTAGATACATAAGGACTATATTTAAGCAAAAAACATCGATCTTGTGAGCCTTCTAAATCAGGATCCCGCCTTAAGAGGGGGCGATACCTGCGATGAAACTTCGACGCAGCCTCTCTGTTCGCGACGGTAAAACAAAATTAGTGCGAGCTACAGCTATCTACCGCGAGGCAACATTATCGCTAGCGTCCGGCAAGCCTCGACAGTCTTCGTGTGTGCAGATGTATACGTACATACACTACCGCTCAAAAGTTTGGATGCACCAGTCGATATTTCCTGCCACACTTAAAGTTGGATAACTCTGCCAAAAGAAAGATGTTCGAATGTCCAAAGCGGTGTTTTCAAAAGGATATTTCAGGCTTCAGTATACACTATTCAAATATTTTTAAAAAAATTTCTACCCGCTACGGACTTTGGTACGTAACCGTTTTGAGGCCTTTTTTCGACCATTGCGAATCCGGCGACCAATCTAAGGAAATTTTGTTTTTACTCTCAAAAACTTGGAAGGGAACGCAGAAGCTCCATATTGCTCTTTTTTTAAATTCTTTGCGGTTTTTTTTACAGTTATTTCATTTTTTGCTAAAAACGATAAATGTTGAAAAATTTTAAATAACCCACGATCGATAGGTTTTAAGAGAAAATATTAAGGATACAAAAAAACTGCGTATTTTCGTACTAAATTGCTTGACATTTTTTCAGAATTTTTGTTTAACATTATTTTTTAAATCATTTTTTTCGAAACTTACGAGTAAAATTTTTTACTTTCAGGTCAATAAAATTTTTTAAGGCACTACACCTCGTGCAGACGAGTATATCGAGCTCGATCGGAAAATCAGACAATGTCGTCCATCGTCTACGGAAAAATTAAATCTCTGGAAAAAATTAAAATCTGCATGGTTGAGTCTCAAACAACACCAAATCGAAAACATAATCGTGTTGTGGACGCGGTGCTGAAAGATAAAGGCGGCTTTTTCAATTAAAAACTCGTCTATACCAGATGTACTGCCGTAAAACATTTTATCGACCTGAAAAAAAAAAATTCCACTCGTAAGTTTCGAAAAAAATACAAAAAAAAATGTACGGACGGGGGGGGGGGGGGGGGTTACTGCCCCCTCTTAAGAACACTTACGGCGTGAAAACAGAAGCAAAGAAAAAGAGAATATTGGCGGAAGTTGACTTTATAATACAAGTGAAGTTTAGAAACGTCACTTGTATTATAAAGTCAACTTCCGCCAAGTTTAGAAACTTCACTTGTATTATAAAGTCAACTTCCGCCAATATTCTCTTTTTCTTTTTTTTTTGAGAGAGTTTTTGGTCGTAACAAAAACTCTCAAAGTGTATCTATATTTATCGATGTTATCCAAGCTTTCCTTTCACAAACAATTTACTGCTTATCTCGTCAGTAAAAAGTCCACTTCATTTTAGATGCTTTTGGTTTATGTGTGAACCCGAACAAAAGTGGGGGATCTTATATTTCACGAGAAATGTATGCGGTGCTGAAAGATTTTTTTCAAAGATTATTGTGAAGATTATCTCGCCATTTTTGCGAAAAATAATAATAAACGAAACGTGCGTACTTCAATATAATGTGAAATAATCCCATCGCAAAGAATTCCCATTGATTTGGTACCCGACCCATGTGAAGCCTCCTTATTTGTTTTGCAGTCCAACAAAAAAACTATGAATGTTGAAATAAAACAAATATTTTATTTAATAATTCATTCAATAATCAACGTATTAATAATAATTTTGGTTCAGAAAACAATGTTCACTATGAACTATAAGCTTTTTGAAAAAAGCGTCTTAGGGGCCTTATTAAGACCACCGCTCCTAATAAGGCCATACCCGTTGTAATTTCGTACAAAAAAAAATAAAAAAATTAAAAAAATAAATAAATTGCAATTTTAAACTTAAATATTGATAATAATGTGTATAGGGCTGAAAAACCACTAAATATAATTAGAATAAAGATTCACTAAGTGATATTGAAAACACGTTTGGTTTTCGAAAGTTTTTGTACTTCGAAATTTGATAAACACCCACGTGTGATGGCCCGCGCTGCCTTCTATCGACTGCAAATTTGTTTGAGGTCGCCGCAGCGCGGCTGTTGCTATGGCAATTGCGGCTATTCAAAGTTAGACACTCGACGATGAGAGCTCGATCCGTTTGACTTTGTAGTTTTGGATATTTTATACGTGGGCTTTATTAGGGTCTGGGCCTTACATGGGTCAAGTCCCTTGTTATAAATATCTGCATCCCAAAAAGAAATCGTCAAAATTTAGTCCTCTTTCGGTCGCTAAACTCGAAACCCAAAAAACAAAAATAAAATATCGAAGATTCGGCGAAACCTGGATAATTCCTGAGTCGTTGATCCGAATGACCGGTGGCCGGTCTAATCTCCGAGCGGTCTCCCAACCGTCTGCCATGTTTATCGGAGGACCTGATTTAATCAAGTTGCGCGGATGCCCGTAATGCGCATTGCTGTATTCCTCGCAAATTCCACCGTTCTCCATCGATACGAGATCGATCGGTAACACGGGTATTGTGCGGTCCCAATCCGGCAAGACTACCCCGTAAACTCGCAATCTCGCGATACCACCGTCCGGATAAAGGTTCAATCTCAGATGCGTCCAAGGTTTCTTCGAATTGACCGGGACGTACGTTTTTCTACTCTTCGGATAACCGGGCTTCAAGTTCGACATCGGTACAAGGGTTTCCCAATTCTTGAAATCCCGTAGAACCAAATAATTATAATAATTATAACATTAAGTAATGAAGAATAAAACATTATTATAATAATACTTAAGTGGAAATTAAATGAAAGTTTAATTTCAATATTAGCAAGCTGATAAATGTGCTTGCAGTTATTATTATTGCTGTTGATATTATAATGATAATAATTATTATTATTTATAATTTAATATGAAATAGTTAATATTTGCAATTACTTTGTTCTCCTTCAATTTTCCGACATACACCCTTGCGGGTTCTTACGTTTTCCCGACTTCGTTTCGTTTTTCTCTGTATCTACTTTCTACCACGATTTTCCGTTTACTCCCTATTCTTCACACTTCCCTTTACGGCAGCAGTAAACTTTCCCCCTCTGTACTGTATTCACTCTTCCATTGCTGGTATGGGTATAGGGAAACGACGGAAAACCTATGCCGGTACAGCCGGTCCCAAATTCAATTCCCGGCCGCGGAACGAGTTTCATCGAAAAATTTCGAAAAAAACTCTCAGCCACTACACGGGTTTCAACCCGGGACCTCTCGATCCGCTGGCAAGCCGTTACCCACTAGACCAACGGATCAGTTCTTTATTTTCAATTACTATTATCATTATTATTGTTGTTCCATCCCGTACACCTTTCGGTTTTTACGGTCCCCTCCTCTCCTTTCCTCTCGGTTTCTTCCTGTTTTTCTCCCCACCTTGTTTCCTCCTGATTTCTCCCACCTTGTTTTTCCTCCTATTCCCCCACCTTGATTCCTCCTGTCCCCTCCCTTGCGGCCGGAGCCGGCTTACCCCCTCTGTACCGTATTCACCGTGCCATTTCTGGCACGGGCATAGGGAAACTGCGGAAAACCCATGCCAGTACAGCCGGTCTCAAGTTGACCTCCCGGCAGCGGAACGAGTTCCATCGAATAATCTCGAAGAAAAATCTCTCGATCCGCTGGCCGCTAGTCGCGCCTTAGCCCGCACGGTCAACGGATCAATTATTTTCAATTACTATTATATTATTATTATGATTGTAATATTATTTTATTACGATTCATTATTGTATTATATTCTTGTTAGTAATAAAAATAACTATAATAATTACAAGCACATTTTCAGCTTGGCAATATTTGAAATATTACTTTCATTTTATTTAAATTTTTTGCTGATTTAATTTCAATTGTAATTTCATTCTTTAAGACTTCGAGTTTACCTTAAATTTTCTTATTTGATTCCAAACCAATTTAGTGTCAATTCCACCTTGAATATGTTCAAATAGAGAAAACAGTATGGAAAGAAGAAAGAAAAAATTGCTAATCGTTGTCGTCTCAAAAAACTTACCTCTGTTCTCAAAGCGGCCATTTGTATCAGACTTTCTTCCGAAGCGGAGCTTCCCATTTTGCTGTATCTCGGGGGAAATTTTTTCTGATCTAACGTAAAGAAAAATATGATTCTTTTCTTTTCGAAAAATATATTTTTTTCGACAACCAGTGATTTTTTCAAAACGCGGGAAGAAAAAAAATAAAATTTTTGAAAATTTCGTGCCGAAATGTTGGTCACCTCGTTCGTTGAGTTCAGCACTTTGTATGGAAAATCTTGGTGCATAATTGCCCGTGAAGTATGCGGTATCAACGCAAAAACCCTCGATAAGAGAACGTTGACCTAGGGCTATTATCGTCCAATCATGGCCGGCTTGTCTTTTTCTTCTCGTTTCCCATCCGTCCATCCACTTTCCGTGCTCCGTAAAGAGATTCTCTTTCCACGTTGGGTCCTCGCTCTATTCGAACGTCTTTGTCATTATTGAATTCAACGTCATCATCAAACACTTGTTTTCAACTCTTAACGCAGGATTCTGCTTTTCAATCGTGAAAAAATTAGATTTTTTTTCACATTTCTCAAAACTTAGAACAAACGAATATCCTTGGTCATAGTCTCATTAAAAATGTATAAAAATAGCCTCATTTTCGAGGACCTAAAGTAGAAGCCTGCCTTAATAATTGGAGTTGAAAAGTGTTTTTCAATGTTAAATTTTGGATTCAACCAGCTAATTATCTTTTTCATGTGGATATACCAAAATAGCCCATTTATAATGACAATAGTCTTAGAATCCTACAATTATTTCTTGATTGGAATCCTGCATTTTAAATATAGAATCGATACAATCAACCGTTCAAAATGTTCCCATTAATACGCAGCGGTATATTGAATATAACGTAACCCCCTTGAACCTCGTTTCAAGCCTCGTTTTCGAAATTTAATACTCAATGTAAATCGAAATTTAATACTTAATCAAATTTGAATTGTACTGCTTAATGACTCGGAAGAAAACAATGTTTACCTTAAGAAGATTTTCAGCGACTGCGAAGAAGTCATCGGTGGCGAAAAGTATCCTTCCTCCATTCTAGTCGTGATACGAATCATATGGGCGTTGCAGCATTAACTCTACTCTCGAATTGGAATTTTAAGACTACCCCAGCCCCGATCCCCGATTGCCGGCATACTTTTTATTTCAACCAATTCAAATTTGATTTCAATAATATTTCATGAATTAGTTTTCAACTCATTTCAAGTGACCCATATTCGAATTCATCTAATCAACATTAACGTAAATAAAACGTGTATGTACCTATTGGTACACACGATAAATGTACTTTACAATTATTTTATGTTTACGGATTAAAAATTATTCTTCTAACATTAAAATTAAATTTTATTGTTAATTGTAAATTCTATTTAAATCCATGAAAAATACGGTTTAATTTCATATTATTTATATGTTGAATTATTGTTTAATAATGATTCGTTATAATTATAAATAAATAATAAATAGATCACATATAATTTATAATAATATTGTAATTATTGTAAGTGATATATTATTTTATTATGATTATTATTATATATTTCATTTTAAAAAGTCGATTTGAGAGATCGTCTCAGTGTGCAGTTTTCAAAAAATTGTTTTTTTTTGCATTATCTTATAGTATACGCTGTTCTAAACATTCTCTCAAATTTAAAAATCGAAATTCAAATTACTACTGTCGCTACAGCATTTCTTGTAGAAAAGGAACGGAGCGGGACATCTGCCCAGTCAATCTTTAAACGCGTTTTTCTCGGAATGATGTTTTTCAAAACGGTGTCTACTCTCAAAGGACGAGTTTTGCAGATTGATTTAATCTTCAAATCATTTTGAAATTCAATGAAAATTCAACATGAATCTTCAATCCATCATTGAATCTTCAAATTGAACAAATCAAGATTTGGTCAATTTGAAATTTGACCAAATAGCGGCGGTTTGAACAAAAATGATCGAATTTGGCACTTTTTTTCGACAGTTTGTCGTAAAAAAAATAGGAAGATTTTAGAAAGACGCTTCCATAGCGCGATAGAGAATGACTTCAAAAATGTTCTCTCAAAATTGGAAATAGATATTTTTAAAACTCTTCCTTTGAGAGTGGACACCGTTTTGAAAAACACCATTCCAAGAAAATGCGCTTAAATATTGACAAGAAACGCTATAGAGACCGTAATAATTTGAATTACGATTAAAATACTTGAGAAAATGTTTAGAACACTGTATACTATACGATAAGTAAAAAAAAACTTTTTTTTTAATTTCACACTGAGAGGATCCCTTAATAGAAGTCCGTTTAATTCCATTAAAATGGAATTTAATGGCACTGAAGGCAGGAAGACCATTTACAAGGTCGAAAATTATGGGTTTCTTATGTTTTTTTTTCTTAGAAAGTATACACATAACATTCGGATATTTAAATGGGTTTTGTTGCATATTTTTATTGTTTGAAAAAGATATTTGGGGCATTCCATGCCGATTCGACCTGGGTTTGACACGTCACCTCTCCGATTTGAACCGCGATTTTTTATGTTATTGTACTATCTGTGAAGGGCCCTCGAGAATTTTTTAAGATTTTTTCGGAACTATTTGACGTCACAATATTTTGTATAAGCAAAAAATTAACGCCCAAATTTAAAGAACGGAAAACAATCACAAAAATCTTACGTCCCATCTCAAATACTGTGAGCGTTGAAAAAAGTGGGCGCACATTTCGTTTGGCCTACAGTGCGCTTTGTTCGCAAAAAAAATGAACAAAATTTTTTTTTCAATAGAATCAATGGCCTACAAAACACATTTTTTTTTAATTTGGACAACTTTGGTCAATTCTACATGATGTCACGTAATTTTTTCTTCTTTAACTTTTAAAAATTTTTCCTCTGTCATTTTGTTTTTTCGAAAAAAGCGAGTTGTCGGCCAAACAAAGCGCGCGCGCCCTTTTTTTAATGCTCACAGTGTTTGATATGTAACACAGGATTTCTGTGATATTTTTCCGATTTTTAAATTTGGGCATTAATTTTTTGTTTATAAAAAATATTGTGAAGTCAAATCGTTCCGAAAAAATCTAAAACAATTCTCGAGTGCCTTTCAGTGATCGTACAATAACATTAAAAATCGCGGGTCAAATCGGAGAGGTGACGTGTCAAACCCAGGTCGAATCGGCATGGAATGCCCCATATACACCTTTTTTAAATGCAAATTGCCCATCGTCGACATTAATATTTAGAAGATTTTCAAAAAATTACCGCACTGCTGGAGTCCTCCCTCACACTGTAATTATTCGATAAATAAAGCAAAATGCTTCTTGAAGATAAGAACCATTGCTGTTGGTGAACCAGGATTTTTTGAATATATGCAAAATCAGGAAACGGCAGCTTAATAAAGTCAATTTGTGATTTTTAATGAAATTTTTGTTACAATTAAGGACAAAGTTGGGTTCACCGACAGACTGCTGATGCAACGAAGATGTGTGACAAATTTAATCAAAACCAGTGCAATAGTTTCTGAGTAATCATTCCAGCAGTTGGGAAAAACAGTCTTGAGAAAAACGCCCCCAAAGTCACATAGCTCTTTTTACGTTCAGCACAAACGCTTTTGGTGTTTATTCGCGAAAATTCCAACAATTCTCGGAATTTCGCTATGAAAATTGGACACAATATTCTTAAGAAATTGAAATACCGATTTATGAAAAAAAATCGACTTTTTCAAATTTGTAAATGGTCTTCCTGCCTTAAAGATAGATAATCAACGAGCTAACAATAACTAATCGAAATTCGAGTGACTGCGTTAAAAAAATGAGAAAGGAATTCAATTTGTATTAGCAAATATTTTAAGAAATTTTAATGCTGCTATTTTCTAGCTTACAAATTCAAATGGAAATTTGCAATAATACTGATCGGTGCTTTAATTTATTTGTATCGATATTTACAAAAAAAAATCTCGCCCGAACGGTCAAAGTCATACAGATTGGATTAAGATTATTCTATAAATTTGTGGTCACCTTGTCGGGCGCGTGCAAAGTCTGCGAAAAGCGCAAAAAAGATCGCGAACCCGCCGGTCTGTCTGGTATGGAAATTGTAATTGATATGGAAGTGCTTAAAAGTAAGCATCACCATCCAAACAAAATTAATTCGATAAGAGCGATAAGAAAATTGATGACGTATCACAAAAATATTTAATTGACGTGCGTGCATGCAGCGTGCACGCTCGTCAATTAATATTTTGTGTTTTTTCGCTCCCGGAACTCGCGCTCGTTTGCACACAGCTGAATCGTTTTATTTTTTTAGATGGCGCGCATTATTCGACACGCATAATTGACGCCAGTGTCCTCGGAGGTTCGAAATATCTTTAAGACAGAGGCAACTTGAAACTTAAAAGTGGTTTGAACTCTGGATTACATTTCTTCGATTCTAAAATATAATTTATAATTAGTAATCATAAATTCGAATTCAGAATAACATTTTTTTTTAAAGTTAATTGCAATTTAGAATTTTGACAAAATGTATATGATAATATAGAATTTTAAAAATTGAGATTAGAATTTAGAATATCAGCTTGGCTAATCAATAATTACCCAAAAACTCAATGTATGCATCATACATGGAGTTTTTAGGTTATCATTCACAATACCCCATTTTGGACTAACATTTTGCCCGCCAGTTAATTCAGCAATTAACTCGCTTTGACTTGAAAACTGGAAATGCTAAAGCAACAAAAATTTACACTGTGGCAGCCAAAGAATGTATAAACTTAACGACATTATTCAAATAAAAATACAACACGTATTCGGATATGAGGCCACGAACTTTTCAAACGATCCACGAACCTATTTTTTTTACTGACATGAGTCATAGGAAAAGATATAGTTTTGAGAAAAGAAGCGTGTCCTCACATTGGTGGAGGCAAGTTCATTGTGCTCCACGAAGTTGAGGTACTCGTTCCCGTTGGAATTACACATCTGTTGTTGGAGAGCGCACGTATCGGTAAACTTGACGCGATCGCAGTTTGTGCAAGACTGCTCGCCACATTCACGATCAAGAGAAAACCTAATTGCGATTATGCGTCCCCCGTATCAGGGCTCGTTACAATACGTCAGAATTTGTATATTTATCACGTTGGGTTTAAGTCGTTCCGTGAAGACGCGGAGGTGAACATATCCGATTGGAGAAGGTCCATTCGCCTTTTCCGTTCGTCCGGTGGCGGCATTGAAAAAGATGTATGCTTCAAGATGTAGCACTAGGTTTATCTGGTAGAGGATTGGAATGGATCGTCCAGACGTTTCTCACCTTCCAGCCGGTTTTACGAACGAGCTAATTTTCATTAATAAAAATAGTCCCAAACGAGAAATTATTACTCGAAGATCGACGATAAAAGAACGGAATATTACGTGTGCGAAACGAAATTCGAAGGCTCAACGTATCACTCGCTGATCTGGAAAGTTTTCTGGCAATTCTATCTTATCTGCGAAAAGCAGCGAAATTTCCGCTCTGCCGGATCACTCTGCGACCCACAACTCCATCCGAGAACTTGGGACTTTCCGTAAATCACCATTGCTGTCAGCAGGTATGATAGCTATTCATAATTTAGAAGGAAAGGTAGGACTAGTAATTTGGAACACCATTTTATTTTTTATTTAGACCTGTTCTGTAAAGAATAAACGAATGAACCTTCCATTAAATCGAAGCAGTATTCGTATACTATCAACGTCTAATCTATCAAAAACGACGTTACTACTGGATAAAATATTCTGTTTAAACGCGAAATTGTCGAATTGCGAGATGGGGTGCAGGTATTTTGGAATAGGTGTACATTCACCTATTCACGTATTCAACTTAGTTACTTAAGGGAATGACGAACACGCTGTGGGCCACCTCGAAATTTCAAAAGCCAATTTCTCCCAAACCATTGAACCGATTGGGATGAAATTTCTTTTGTGTACTCAGGAGGCT
>JAPYZJ010003288.1:0-20013 GCA_030522765.1 Ophioninae sp. B BG-2022a | reverse complement strand
AAAAAAAAAAAAAAAAAAAAAAAAAAAAAAAAAAAAAAAAAGATTTGTGCCATCGGGGATATACGCGGTTGTTATTGGATTTTTATTTACATGACGAATGGCAATGTTCAACGGTGTCGGCAGTGATATCCACCAGGATTGCTTCGTTGACAATCTCTCGTGATCCTTTTTTTTTTTTTTTGAATCGTAGACTGTGATCGATCAAACCGTCAATTTTTTTTTCGAATCTTCGTTTCACTGCGTTCTCTGATAAATCGGTTAGCTTTCATTTTGTATTTTCAAAAGACTCGATAAAATACGCACATTTTTGAAATTTATTTGGTTTGGCGAGAGAAAAAAGACGAATTTACTATTTTCAGATGACACGAGAACGGAACACGCGAACCTCAATGGAAGCCTGAAAAAATCAACACCAAACGAATGCCGCGATTCCGACGCTGAAAATAAGAGTGAGTACGAAATAACATTTTTTTTCCCCTTTTTTTGACTTTTTTTTTTAAATCGAAGTTAAGAAAGCAAATGGACTATCATTGAAGCAACCATGTAGGGAAAATTGACACTCGATTTCATCGCCCAAATCACGACTTTGGATTTTTTTTTTTTTGTTGTCTTTTTTTAAAATCATACTCTCGTTCGCATGCGGTACAGACTTTGTACATAAACGTATATATTCGTATATTATACATAATAGATATGACATTGGCAGGGATTAGGTTCGGAGTAAATTAACAAAAAAAAAACAAAAAAACGAATATCACTCGTGCACTAAATCCTCACCCGAGATCCTTCATCATTAGATAAATCGTTAGCTAAAATGAAAAACGGATTAATCATCGATCGTACGTGACGTCACAGCGAATCGTAAATATTCATGATGAGCAGTTTCTAAAAGTGGATATTTAAATAAATAGTCGACAGAATTTTTAGCGATACTGCCAGACGAAAGTAGAGAGAAAGAGAGAGAATAAGAGTTATTAATTTCACAATCTTATTAAAATATTATTTATTTTAATCGTTAAATCGTCAAAGGGGGTTTTTTTGTATATGTGTACTCGGAGTTGGAAAAAAGTGCAATTTTCTATAGTGTCGCGTGTATCTGGATATTTCTTGTACATCACAGCGTCAACGAACAAGAACTGCCTCGCGGTTCGGCAGAATCGAGAAATCGGCCGATCGAGAAGCGTTAGGCGATCGGCAACTTTGAGGATCACCGGCAAAGTATCAAAATGCCACGTCCATCCCGGGGACGAAAAAATCGTCGTAATCGTAATAACAAACGCGTGAATAATTCAGCTCAGCAGGAGAGCGATCGGTTGGAAAAATCGGCAAGTTCTAGTGGGGAGAAAAACGAAAATGATTCGGCAGGAATTTCAGAGAGTATCAGTGAAATCGGTAAACAAGAAATATCGGCAGGAATCGATACCGATTTGCCGATCGGCAAGGTTGAAAATTCATCAGCCGATCGCTCGATAAGTGTGATAAATCGGGAAGCTCGTGAAAAAGATATGAATTCCGAAACGAGTGAGTTCGAAGTTACCGATCTTATCGAAACGATCGTAGAAGAAAATTCAAAACAGAGTTTGACGGAAGCAAAGATAAACGGACACGCGGTGAAGGTGACGACCGAAGAAACGACCGATCGCGAAGTTGTCCCATACAAAAACCATAACGATTCCATTATCAAGGTCATCGGATCAGGTCAAGGTCATCGCGGAATCGAGTCGTTGCGTTCCCAAGTGCCGATCGCTGAATCGGCAAGAAGAAAACTCAGAGTGGAAAGAAGGACGATGAAAACGGAAACGAAAATCGTTGAGATAACGAGTTTGACCGGTATGACGCCTCTCGAAGCCAGTATCGATCACGTCGCTGGTGTTGGAATCCTCGAGATCGGTAAAACGACCAACGATGAAACGGATGGAATCGTCGTCACAATATCGGAACCTGTCGAACCTGTTCGA
Organism: Ophioninae sp. B BG-2022a; assembly: GCA_030522765.1. NCBI lineage: Eukaryota > Metazoa > Arthropoda > Insecta > Hymenoptera > Ichneumonidae > Ophioninae sp. B BG-2022a. Next base: position 18,055 of record JAPYZJ010003288.1, on the reverse strand, counting down.
CCTCTGCCCAGTAACGTTGCTTCCAAGGTCAAAGAACTGATACTTGACAAATGCCAGTTCGAACGAGTCACACCGTTGCCAACAATTCCTACGGATAATAACAACAATGATGAAAACGAAGCGAATGACGGCCCGGTGATTCGCGAGGTTACCGACAGTGACGCCGAAACCGATAATAGTATCAACAATAGATCGACGCCGGGAACGATTTTTATCGTTGAAGCTGAATCCGATGTCGAGAAGGACAGCATTCTTGATCAAGCCTCTTACGATACCATTGCTGAGGAAAGCGAAGACCAAGAAACCGAAAATTTATCATCAACTGAGGATCGGCACGAACTTGATGAAATCGATACTTCCGAGATATCCAATCCTCTTCAGATCCAAACTGGCACTTCTGAAAATCAATGCAAAATAGCTGGAAATGCAAATACATCGAGTCCTGATTTTGCGCAGGACGATATTGGTACAGCTCGAGAGGTTCCTCTTCCAATCGTAAAAAACACAATTGGAAACGATGGAGTTGAGAAGAATGAGGAGTTTCGGAATCGTGATATTATGGAGATTCCAGAAGTTGGCCATTCAGTCCAGGCCAATAATGAAATTGTCAGTAGGATTGTTCACGTGGAGTACGAAATATCGAAGGATCATTTTGGACCTACTTTTCAGCAGCTCGATGATCTTTACCAGGTTGATGAGGACGTTTCCAAAAAAGACATCCAACTAATCGAAACTACGGTAAAGGGCACAGTTGGTCGGACAGATACGGTGATTGAGGATTCCAGTAAAGATTGTGATTATGAAGACTCAAACAGTGGGAAACGAGGGACGAGTGAAGGAGTGCTTGAAAACCTGGGTTTGTCGAAAGTTCAATTTAGTCCTGAAGAATGCTCAAGCAGTCAAGATAATCTTGATCAAGAATCCGATAATCCAAATGATTCCAAAGTACAGCGAGAAGTCTTTGAACATTTGGACAAAGACGACTCAGAAGGTCACTCAGCTGAAGAATTTGAGGAAAAAAACTCGTCCCTAGAAGATGACAGTCTTCAAGAAAAGTTTGACGAAGTGGTGAAAGCCAACGAAGAACAGGAGTCATCAAACGCCATCAGGAATACAAAACCTGCGAAATCTGTGAAGACTATGAATACCTTGAAAGCTGTTTTCTCGTCAGAAGCAACTGAGAAGTCCAAAGACTATGATGGATCCACCAGCTTTTCAACTTCCACAGAAATCGACAAAACTTTGGAACCAAAAGAATCTCCAGTGACGAAAGAAGTGGAAAACAAGCTTAGACTGTTCATCAAATGTCTCGACTTACCTGCTTTCAATGAAGAGTCTCAAATGACGGATAATCGGAGTTTTGAAACTGCTCGTGGATCCAACGAGAGTAATTATCAACGCAGAGCCAAAAAACGTTTCGTCCTTGATTCTTATTACGGCGAAGCTAAACACGCCGACAGATTTTTGGACATCATACAGGAGGAAGGTGAAAAACTTTCCGAGTGTGACGAGAGACACATACGGGACTTTATAAACGAAGAAATTTGCAAGTTTAGGCGCGAAAACCGTCGGGTAAAAAAACAAATTCACGATGAACTTCCAACATTGGAAAACGTGTCCAAAGGGAATACAAACGATGGACAAAACTGTCAATTCTTTACCGACACAAAGTCCGAATTGACAATCGTTCACGATACAACAGAAAATACCCACGAAATAAAAAAATCTACTAACGAAACTCGAATCGTCATGACGAAAGAATCAACCAACGACAAAAATTCAACTAAAGAAAACCCGATCAACAAATCAAATGAAAAAAGTGATTCCAATGTACAAACACGAGCTGAAATTTCCACTGCCACCTCTACCAAAACGAATCCCATTCAGAGTTATGATGAAACAGTTCCACCTGTTCCTCCAAAAAGGTTCTCCAACTTCCTTCCCAATAAAGAACCACTAGAATGCCCTAAACCCCCAAAAATCGATTATCCCCTAGATTTACCGGAAGTTCCAGCCCTGCCTGAAATGTTGATCGATTTTCAATGTGTTCCCCTCCCACCCCAGCGAAAGAAAAAATTGCGTCGATTTACCGAAGAATCTCCTAAACGTCCACCATTACCCAAACATCCTTTCGAATCAAACGATCGACTTGCAAACGAAAGGGTTTACGAAAATATCGAAAATGTTCACTTATTCAACAACGGCGATCACAACCGATCTCTTCCGCCGTTACCACGTGACTTTGCTATTTTCCAAACCGGAAATAACGGGTCCGGATGTGACGCCAAAACTACTGCTATTTTCGAAAAAATGCATCCTATGGTCGAAAATCGTTGCGACAATGATCGAGCCAATATTGTCAGAGCTAACTGGTCGATGTCATCATCGCCGGAAACTCTGCATCGGGAACATCGACGAAAAGACGAATTGCGCAATCGCCGGTCACTCGATGAAGAACCTAGTCACTATGCTGGCAATGACGCGTGTTTCGAAATAGCGACGAGTGTCGGTAACCGTAGCTCCTACAGCGTGAACGTTCCTTCGATGCCACCAGAGGCACTTCTGTCATACAGCAATATCATCCCGACGAATTCTCGCCATTCGGATTCAGGACGCCGTCGACCAGAGTTATCGAACGAGTTTTCGCGACCAGACGAACTTTCGACGAACCAGACTGTCAAAACTGAAGACTTTGGAAGGAAGAACAGTGAGAAAAGAGGAGAGGACGTTGAAGAAGGAAAAGATCGTTCGAAAAACGATGGGAAATTGGGTGACTCGAGTGGCTTGACCTTGAAAAACGATCAGTCGAAAAACAAGGTTACAGACCCTAGTGACAAATTGGAATTTCGTGGTAAAGTGAGAATCGTCGAGATTGATGAATCTTGCCAAAGTTTTCAGTCGGCGAATGTGAAATTTTCCAAAACGCGTCACGAGACAGGCTGCCAAGAGAATTTCAACGAAGAAATTTCGGGAGAAGAAAGAACGCTAAAAGGAGACGATCTATTGGAGAATTCCAGAAATACGAATTTGGGAAACTCGGTCGATGCTGATGAGAAACGTTTGATCGACGAGTCGAGTGTAACATTCTTGGAAGAGAAACCAGGCTCTCGAGAATGCGTCGAGAATAACCAGCCCGAGAAGAAACGTAGTCAGCAACAGACGTCTACCACTTTTGCCTCTTCGCCTACGTCACGATTATTGAGAACCGAGAGAGCCACGGAGTGCTCATCTCAAGGCCAAACTAATTCGGTAACTACGCTGGCGAATAAAAATTCCGTCGAGGACGAACATCGAATGTTGCCCACGCTGATAGTCACCAAAGCTTTGGAGAAAAATATTGGCTTACGGTCGCCAAGCCCGGAACGTAACCAAGTCCCGGACGATCAGGAATCTTCGAGCAGTGGTGCTGCAACGCCTAACACGGTTAGATTCAATCCTTCCAATTCTTTTGCGGACTTGGCGTCCCTGGAAGTTCACGAGGATAAACCCAAAACGGAAATTCAATCTTCAGACTCAGAAATCCAATCGACGAATCTCGAAAAAATCTTCAATGATGAAAAGATAAAAGCTACATCGTCAAAATCGCAACTTGATCCGCATGTTCCTGTTCAACAAGAGAAGAGTTATCACTCTGATGTGGAAACGGACGAAATTGCTGGTCCTGATTATTTGAAGAACCTTTGCATCAGGAAAATCCTCTCGTTACCTTGCGGCCTTCAAATAATAAACGAGATAACACTTCCGGAGTTCAATATATTCAAAAGCATCCAAGCCATCCAAGAGAGTATAAGTGGAATCACCAACAAACCCCTTAAAGATCTCTGTTCGGAAAGTGACAAAGTTGATACCAAAGACGAGATGAACCAACGACGAAACACTTGGATGGGTGTACCAACTCTGGAAGATCCGAAACTGCTGGTTTGTCTTTCACCGTCACAGCAGAAAAGCCAAGTGCGTACCAGCGTCGACAATCTTCTGGATCTTCACAAAAAGTTTCTCAATCGACGCAGCTATCACGAGGATGATTATAGAAACGACGTCGACGTTCCGAAATATTGGGTCGAGCTGGGCCCAAAAATCAGAACAAACGGCGCAGAGTTTTCCAAATTTCAAAACGAAAGACCTGAAGAACCACGAGCGTCAGGTCCTGGCAATCGACTTTTAGAAATCATCAAAGAAAATCCAATAGAACCCTCTAAAGTGTCTTTCATCCAAAACAGTGATTCTCGAAAAACCGGATCGTCGGATTTCCGAGAAGACCGTTTGAGGGCAACAAGACTGTCCGATTGGTTAGCTCTAGCGAGAAGAGACCCTCATCATTGCCCAGTTAATCGTGAAGACACGAAAGACCATCGGAGCGAACTGCAGGAAGTTTTGGATAGTGATCGTTGCAGCAAAACCAGTACTAGAGCTACCAGAGGTTCTCCAGTCCCTCAAGCATCCGACAACGAAAACACGAATGACGCTGCTGCTGCCCCCCACATTGGGGCATCCAACAACAACGTTTTGGAATCAAAACGTCATCAGCTTGATTCACCTTTGACGAACGAAGTTATCACAACTAGGACCGTGATCGACACATCATACGAGAGAATTTACGACCAAGTTATTTCGCAGGTCGAAAGCAGGCAAATTAATAAACGACTGGTTGATTCTACGCTTCGTGATAATCGTCTCAATCCAGCTCTCATAGTGAAATCAAAGTCAACATCGAACGAAGAACTGCATCCGGTTCATCAGTTCGACAAGTGTCCGATTTCGTTGAAGAGCGCAATTATCGACAAGTCCAGTAGTAACGAAACACCATGCAAACGGACACCACCGATTAACCTGAACCGAGGTAACATCGATCCAAAAGCTTCCATCAATCCAGCTCTGATAGATACGAGTAGCAATCGCTCCGAGCAACGACCGACCAAACACGTTCGTCCGATTGTCGTGGATAGATCGTGTATCGACACGACCAGCATTTTTGACAAAACGCCACCCAGCTCTCGTCTAGCTCCGAGAAAGTATCAAAATCCTGAAGCACTGAAGCATGACACAGCAACTGATATAATCAAGAATCTTAAGCTGCTTCAAAGTGACACCAGAGGAAATCACGATTCTAGGCTTGATGGACAACGAAGATATTCTCTGCCTCAAGAATTATTCGATCGACAGTTGCATTACATCGAGCAATTGGAAAACCAGCTGAAAGAAGTAATCCTTGCGGAAGAGGAAGAACGCAAAGCTTACGAAGAGTTTTTGAATCAAGCCAAAAGTGGCAAATGCCAAAGCATGATGGACCTATCGGATCATCCTCAGGAAAACTCTGATACAAAAGTGGAATCTAAGCCTCAAGAGAAAGCCAGCTGTGATCCGGATGTCCAAAGGGAATCTTTGCCCAAAGATTCAAAAACGAAAGAATCTAAACACTCGGAGTTTACAAAGAGTCATCATCAAGACCAATCGCATCAAAAAGTAGAATCCAAGTCGAGGGACAACGACAGACGAGATCCTAATATCCAGAGGGAATCTTGGCACGAAGAGTCAAGGACTAGAGAAGGTCATCGCTCAGAGTTTACGAAAAGGGAAGGACATCGGCTAGCAACGAAATCCGTTACTGATCAAGGCAATCTTCGGGTCGAAAATTCTACCACTACTTACGAGGATACCAAGGAAACGCTGCTCAGCTCTGATAATCAGGTACCTAATGATGCTGATAGCATTCATCGTGGTGCAGTTGATGATTTACCGGAAAGTCTTTTCCGCCAACGTGACGAATCTGCCAGTCGTTTCTCATCGAAGACTTCCGGTAGGAATGATCGATCACTCGATGATCCAAAGTCTCTTCTGAAGACGTCTAAATCCGGCACCCTGTCGCCAACGAACGGCGAAGTCTTTCGTCGGAAAATGTTCGACGAGTACGTGCACAAAGTTCACGAAAGGGAAGAACGAAAACAGCACAAAGTCGTCAAGCTGACCTCGGGCGTTAACAATCGTGAAGATTCTTCGAGAGTCCTCAAGGATCCAACCATGGACACTGGTATGAGCAAAATGGAAAAAGAATTCATCGAGAGAGCTCGCAATCGAATGAGTCGATTTGGCATTAAATTGGATGAAAGTAGCGAATCCGAAGCCAATCCTGATAACGATCCAAAAAATCGTCAAGCCACAAAATCGACCACGATATCAACATCGGTAAACAACGAAGTTACTGAAAAAATGGACAATCGTGATACTGCCAAATGTCTTATTGACGGACGCGAGGTCAACGACCCCAAATATCTGCCCAAACATCTGCAAGAATTTCTTGAACTCGCAACGTCCAACGACCCTGTTGATGACGGTGAGTCTGGTATGACGCTGATGCACTTATATGTACATTTACGTGTATATATGCGCATCGCTCTTCCCTCGATTATGCGCGTGTGATATTGAGGGTTGCTTTGTGCTCGTTTCGTGTTCGATTTGCTGACTTTTGAGTGCTCGACAGTTTGTTTTTATACATGAATATATTATTAATACTACCGGACATTTTTTATGAATACACATATATCTTAAACCTTCATATATATATATACATATATAAATAAAAATATTTGTAAATATTTAGAATGCATTTATAAATATTTTTATTAAATAATATAAATAACATAATTGTTAAATATATTATTTATATTATTTTATAAAAATACTTACAAATGCATTCTAAATACTTATAAATATTTTTATTTATATATGTATTATATAAGACCTAAAATTTGATATTTTTTGTTTGGGTTAATATTTAAAATGCATTTATAAATATTTATATTATTTAATAAAAATATTAACCCAAACAAAAACATATCAAATTGTAGGTCTTATTAATACGTTCAGATAATCTGCTTATTATCAACAATTATCCAAAAACTCAATATACATTGAGTTTTTACCAAACAATTATTGAATTTTTAAATTTAATAATTAATTTTTATTAAAATATTAAAATTCAATAATTGATAAATTTTTTATCGAATACTTGGATTAAATTTACAGATACTGACAAAACCTCAGTTAAGACCAATATTTTCGAAATTGACTTGAATTATTATTAGGGTGGAATATTAACATTTTTAAGGGTTATTTTGTTATTAACTGATGTATTCGTAAAATTGAACAAATACGTCACGATCCTGCCTTGTAAAAATGAAAAACCACGATTCCACCATTTTTCAGTATCTCTTCGCCCGATGGCCCATACAATAAAAATTGTAACGCCTTGATGACACGTTTCTCGTCCATGACGGATGAGCGTAAACACAATGACGTCAATTTCGGTGAGACGCAATAGCGTCCGCCATCCGACCCTTTTTCTCGCTTCCGCCTCTCGCTATTGTCGTTTCGTTGAACGCCTACAACGCAGTCATTCTCGATTCGTACCCGGTTCGCGAAGTTCCAATAGTTCCACCACGAAACACGTTAATTTTCACGGGCTATGATACCATAGCAACGTGACGGAATATTGTGGAACGTAGGGACGTCGAGGGCGTCGGAAAAAAGACGATTTTTCGGTGCTACATATGGGGTGTCCCGATTACTAAAAAAAATGTGAAACGATTTTTCGTTTGGTCGAATATTGGTTTTGGGAAATTTTGATTATTCTTTTTTTTTTTCGAATTCCTCGTGGACGGATTTAAGAAAATTTAGTATCGTTCGAAGGAGTTAACATTGACCTTAGGTTCAACTGTAATTAAAGCCTAATACCTTGCCCCATGTCTAGAAAAAAAAATTATCAAAATAGAACAGGAAAAATAACATTTCTCCTATATTTGGTACTTTTTATCTTTTGATTTTTCTTATTTAAAAAAAGTCAATTGTATTGTTCTGTATGATGAAAAATCCAGTTTTTTATTTGGTCTTGGGAAATTTTGGTTTGGGAATATTGGTTTTGGGAAACTTTGATTATTTTTTTTTTTCGTATTACTCATCGACAAAATTGATCCAATTTAGTATCATTTGAAAGAGTTAACATTGAACTTTCGTTCAACTGTAATTAAAGCCTAATACCTTGCCCCATGCCTAGGAAAAAAAATTATCAAAATAGAACAGGAAAAATGACGTTTTTCCCATATTTTGTACTTTTCACCTTTTGATTTTTCTTATTAAAAAAAAACAAGTTCTATTGTTCTGTATGATGAAAGATCCAATTTTTTATTTCATTGGGTATGAGTCTGAATGAACGCAATGCCTACTTTTTGAAAGAGGCGATGCGATCACTTTTTTTTTTGAAATCTCGCTTCAGCACACCCTGTATATCGGTATACTCTCGGGTGCGTGGGTGTTCGAACCCCACTGATTCACAATACAGAACAGCAGGTACAGGACCATTGGGTGGCTAAATTTAGGATACTCGTTGGGAGAAAATGGGCCACTGCCTGGACGTCATCGGTCTCACTTTTTTTTCACACTTTCCCTCTCTTTCTTTTTCTCTCTTTCTTTCTCTCTTCCTTCGTCTCTCACTCTTTCAGCCACCTTTTCTACAAATCCACAGAACCACCGATCCACTTTTTTTCCTCTTTTTCAAAGTGTCGAAAAACTCTCGCTCATATGGACCATACACTTGAATTTATGAACGATATAACGGTCGAAATAAAAATAGGAGTAGTTTTCATATCCCCAAAATGAAAAGAGAAATAGAGAGAGAAAATGCTTTTTTTGAATTTATTCCCTGGACGAGAATATTAGATAAGAAAATTGATCGAAATCAAATCAATAGCGAAAGTTTACTCGAAAAATCAGCTGGAAGGTTTTAATCTGTTTACTCAAATAGTTACGAAATTTTTTAAATTTCGATTTTTTGAATTTTCGAAATACGAAGTTTTTTTAATTTCGTAAAAGTCTGTACGTACACAATGCCCTTTTTTGGCAATGCTATTCTACCAGGAATCCAATATACCCTTTTTATATATTCCCTTATGTACCCTTTTGTATATAGCTTTATATACCCTTTCGAATGGATTATATCGTTGATAAAGTTTTCCTACTATTCCCCTTTAGAGTATACAAAAAATGAACACTGATATTACCATTGATGCAAAAGCTATAATTAAAATGAAAAACAATATTAATTGGGAATAAAAGGTGAAAAAAAATCCCCGAAAAAAAATAATTAAAACATAAATTTATCCAGAAAAAAAATTTCTTTTTTTGGGAAAGATATATTTTTTTGAAGAACTTTCCAGATCGAAACACGAGTACAGAAACTATTGCAAAAAAAATCACGTCCCCTAAAGTTGATTGCCAATTTGATATAGGTACTCCTTTAGATTGTAAGAATTTGGAACCGCTTTTCCTTTCATTCACGATGAGCTGTGACGATTTTGCACGATCGATTTAAATCTTAAATAATAATAAATTACATATATTAATACTGCACTAACCCTTGATCTTGAAAATTTCGTATAAAAAAGAATCGAGAATATGTATTGATTTAATTTTCGATTTAAAAAAATTGCATGTCTTTTTTTGCAACGGTGACAAATCAAAAAACAAATTGTGTTGTTAAATTATGGCAATGCTCGAAACTTTGATTATTGTTGCCAAATTGACAAAATAAATTTCTCAATTTATAATCAATTGAAATTATTGAGTTATTAAAGTATTTATTAAGGTGATGACTGGAATTCTTTTTCAAAAAATTAAAATACGAAATTTTTTGACGCAATAATTTATGTCAAACCTAATTTTATAATGAATGGACATCACTATTTATATCTTCATTCAAACTTTGAAACGATTGGCGCGAACGCTCTTACTATTCGAGGGCGATTATTTCCGTCAGGAAATTTCTAATCCGCTCGATTTAGCGTTCCATTTAATTTCGTGCAAAAGGCCATCGTACCGTAAACCGTCGAGCTCTGCTCGCCAAGAAACAGTGGAGAAACTTTTCTTTGGACGAATTTAATTCGCTTGTTTAATTCCCTCGAGTTTTCGAATCAAGAAAGCAAATTTTTTTTTTTATTTTCGTCGCCCAAAATGCTTGCAACATTTTCTCCATAGTTATTCCACTTAATCTTATCGCACTTTCTGCTTATACGTTTATACACTGCACATTGTTTTGTCTATTTGTCATTTGGTTTATGGAATTGTTACTTTATTTTTACGGTTTTTTTCAATTTTTGTTTATTTTACTTTTCTATTTTATGTTTTTATTTTATTTTTTTAATTTTCTGTATTTTACGGTTTTATTTTTTAATTTTTTTCCTGCACTCGAGCACGCTTTTTAGTTGAAGGATTTGGCTGTGACATTGCACCACGAGGAAAAACGAATGCGTCCGATCTGCTGCTCGAGATTGACACAGCTTTGAAAATTGGCAAGGGATTTCTGCTTGGTGAAGGTGCGTCACATTTGCATGTATGTGTGTGTGTGTCACTCATTGTTTACATGGATATTGTTTAAAGTAAGCCAGGGTTACAAAAAAATAAAAAATTGTCGATCTGTAAAAGACATTTCAATTGTAAAATAGTAATTACAGGCAGAAGCAATTACTGATAATAAATAACTGCTTAATAAAATAAAAATGTCCTTGGTAATTATTTATTATCTATGTATTAGAACGTTTTCCTGTATTTCATCAAAATAATATTTAATCCCAAGATTTGTGTAAAATTTATTAAAATAAAAAATCCGTTGGATATTATTTCATTTTTTTGTTTAAAAATGAAATTTTTTTTTCAAAATTTCAATAGACTGCTTTTAAATGAAAAAAAGTGGAAAATAGCTTTTAAAATAAAATACGCCACTGAGGGTCACTTATAATTTTTGTAAGGTTGATTTCAAACATTGTTTTCCATAATAATTTTCCATTTATGTAAAAAAAATGTTCTTCTGAATTCATTTGAGTTCTGCCTCTTTTCAATAATTTAAAGATAATTAAATTTTCATTTGAAACACTTGGAATTGAATCACCTCGAAAAATGGATTTCTCCGCTGCTCGTCAAAAAGTTAAAATAGAATTAAAGACCGATATAAGTACAAGCTAGAAATCCTCGCTTTATTTTCCGAGTTTCGCGAAATTGCACTTGGCAGCCCGAAAGGTCTCGCCAACGTTGATCGCTACTCTCAAGTATTAAAGCACCAATTTTCCCGAGAAAAAGTTTTTACTCAGCCCCCAGTTTTTAGGTACTGATAGATCCAAATCGTTATAAACAATAATTTCTTGACAAACACTAAACACTTTTTTAAAATTCCACCGGAAACGATTTTTTTAAATCGATGTATATTTTTGAAAATATATTATTATTTATTTATTATTTCTAAATGCTTGCGATTAAAAAATTTATTATTATTCATGAATTATTACTCACACATTTTATTTTCTATGCGTCTTTCTTGAACTATTATTGATTACATATTATTTATAATAATTTTTTATATTTTTGAAGATATATTATTATTTATTTATTATTTCTAAATGCTTGCGATTAAAAAATTTATTATTATTCATTAATTATTACTCACACATTTTATTTTTTATGCGTCTTTGCTGAACTATTATTAATTATTTATTATTAATTATCAATTTTTAAAAAATGATTCGAAACAATTTTTAATTGCCGTGTCCGAGGTTTTAAGGCCGCTGCTTTAAAACCACTCAATACTGTTCTATATTTCTCTCGCGGTGTGTTGCTGCTGGCAAAATCAGCGGACACGAGATCTCGGGGTCCCCCGAGTTCTCAGTCATTCTCCACCTTTCGGACCGACGAGCTTCCTCCCGCAAGCTCCCCGAGCTTCGAGCAGTTCGTCGACTCGTTTTTCGATCGTTAGCGTTCTACGAAAAAAAAAAAAAAATTATTTTTAAAAAAAGAAAAAGTTGCTTATCACCGTAACTCACGGAGAGTAGATAAGCGATCGTGTCGTTAGTAGTGAAAGTGGAAAATGGTGGAGAAAAGTGAGTGTAAAAAACGAATCAATTTATCAAATCATTTTTCACATTCCTCATCGAAAAAAAAATCGATAATTAACGAATTGATAATATAAATCAATAACAAGTTAATGATCGAAGCTGTCGGTAATTTTAAGCAAAAAAAATATCTCACGTAGCAACGACCAGTCGTCAAAAAAAAATGATTAATAATGAGAGTCTGCTGATAATACAAAATTTTGATAACTGGATTAAAGAAGTGTCGATAAGCTCGAGTGAAGAATACGTCACGTGTCTACAGGTGGTTCGAATGTATACTCCGAGTACACGTGACATATACAAACGTTTCGTTCACTTATGGGGTGCAAAACGATTTTCAAAAAAATCTTTCTTCCTCCCTCTCTCTTCGTGTTATCCAAAATATTCTTGTAATTATTCAAAAAATTATTGCATTCCGATTACGCAAACGTGACGTCGAATCACGAGCTTTGAAAACTTCGTTTCTCCAGGAAATCAGCAAGTGTCCCCGATTTTGCAAGTGTTTCATTTTTCAGATAAATTACAATGCCAAAAAGACCATCAGAATTTTATTATCAATGAATATTAAAAATTACTTTGTTGATCTATTTTCAGAACGATGAAAATCTAAAATTAGTGAAAATTTATCACATCCAAACAAGCTCTCATTTTAGTATTTCGGTCTGAAAAAATCGTTGCCTGATCAGAAAATCTCGATTTCTCTCTCTCCCTCTCTTACTCTCTCCCTGAACCTTAATCTGAACCCTGAACCTTAATAATTTTATATAACTTTCACTCCACTTTATTTTGATTCATATTACTTGCACATTATTTATACATATTTTTTATTTACTTTGCCTACATTAATTATTAAATAAATAAAAAAATTTATTTATATATATTTTTTTTATTTTACGACATTACTCGTGTATATTAATTGTATATTATTCTGATTCGTGCTATCCTTAATTTTCTTATTTTTGCCAATGTGTATCTGGTTGCTTAAAGGGTGAATCAAGGCACAAAATAAACTACCAATCAATCAATCAATCACCCAATCAATCAATCTGTTATTTGGTAGTAAAACGACAAGATTTTTACCACGTTGGAATCATCGATCCTCCATGTTGGTTTTATTCTCAAATTTATTTCCGGACCCGCATTTTCCAAATTTACTCTCTCTCTCTCTCTCTCTCTCTCTTTCTCTTTCTGTCCTTCTCTCTCTTTCTTTACACACGGATATTTATTTCAATTCCGAACGACGAGTAAGCGTGCTACGTCCAAAAATTGTGTAACCCGCGCAAACTATATATTTCAGTAGGGACCCTAACCAAAAGAGAGAGAGAGAGAGAGAGAGAGAGTTTGCCATCCGTTTCCTAATATTCTCGTTACGTAATTCCTCGTCGAGGGATCGCATTACTCGAACTGTAATTGCGATGAAGTCATTGGTCAAAAAAACCCAACAATAACCAAATTTGAATTTTTAAAAATTACATTTCGTACCATTATTTCAATTTTATTTTTTCATCGCAAAAAAAAGTTTTATTGTTTTTCTTCAACTCTCCTTCTTCCCTAGAGCTTTTCTAATTTTTCTTTCATTTTCTGGACGAACATATCACAAGAAAAAAATTAAACGAGAAAAAAATGTACACCGAATGTATCAAGATGCAGCAAAAAAATGTAGATAACGAATATTAATGTTAAACGATAAGAAAAAAATGATTTATTTTTCTGCACATATTTTATTCGTGGCGTGAAAACGTGAGCCCAACATCGCCTCGAGGTCTCGGCGAAAATCTATTTAGAGATCTATCCTCTATAAGCTCGGGGTACGTTTGAAACTCGCCTCGTTCTATATACATTGGTATCAACTGTGAGCACAGGCTCGACGTGATTCCAGAAGAACGCAAAAAGATAAAAAAAAAAACAATCACCGATTCACCACGAGATCCTCTTTAGACACGATTGAGAACAGCGTTGATAGACCTCGAATCGATTATTCGAATTTAAGGTCTTAATCAATACATATTAAAAAATCGCGAAAGTTTTTGAAAATTTAATGTATGACTGTTTTCTACAGAATAATAATACTTGAATTACTTTCGAATGTTTCGATGAGCAATTTTATAAATTTTGTAAAAAAAATTTTTGGTAATTATTACTAGTAGTAACACGATCTGAACGTGTTATTAAAATATAAATTTTGAGATTTTTGCCATGAATAATCTTTACACTCGTAATTAATAGGAAGACTTGAAACATTTACTCCAAATCATTATAAAGAATAATTTTTTGAGAAGCACGAAAAATATTTTCGAATTTCCATTGAAAACGATATTTTACACTCATGTATATATTTAAAGATATATTACTATTTATTTATTATCGGTAGATGCTTGCAATGCAAATATTTTGTATTATTTATTAATTATTACTCATTTATTTAATTTTTAATATTTTTTCCGAAAAAAATTGAGTTTTCCAAGCACCAATTTACTTTATTATCATTTTCTTTTTTATTTCAAAAGCTCGAAAAAAAAACAATTATTCTGACGAGACCTCGAGTTTGAATTTTCGCTTTATTTCATTATTTTGTTTTTTAAGTTTATTTATTTTAATTATCTTTTTATTCTTTATTAAGAATTATTATTCTTTAAGAATTTTATTCTTTAAGAATTCTATTTTTTAAGAATTTTATTCTTTAGGAATTTTATTCTTTAAGAATTTTATTATTTAAGAATTTTATTATTAAAAAATTTTATTCTTTATTTTTCATTGAGTGTTTATTTAAAAATTTTAAGATCGAGGGGTACAGATTTCTAGTGAAGTTCGAAGCTTCGTAAAGCCTCGTATAAATAGACCGATACGACGATTAGTCATTGTTAACGCATGGTGTGTGCCAATAGCGACGCAGTCGCATCGGGGCAAAACAAACTTTCGTCAGATGGTCGGCGGTCAAAGTTCATACCGAAAGTTCCAAGTTTACTAACGACCGACGATGAGGGGGGGGGGGGGGTACATTGGCTACCTCAGCCTAGAGTTCGAACAAATTTTCCCTCGAAATTGAAAGCCATCCATCTATCGACTGTCGAACGTGCCTCGTATAATAAAAAGCTCTTTGCTGAAACTCGTTTCAACGACGATTATTATTATCGTTTTGGAGAGTGGGGCTCAAAGTATTAGCGTTGAAAATCCATCGCGAAATGTCGAACTAATTTATCAACGAAACTTTCAACCCCCTTAAACATTTATTTTTTTTTTTTCATTTTTCATTTTTCTTTTTGCTAATTTTTTTTAAGTTTTTTGGTAAAGGTGAAAACTTTAAGAGTAATTCCATCTTTGCAGAAAGCGTCATGTTCGCACCGACGTTCAAGGCTTCGTCGGTGAAATCAGGTAAAAATCCAAAAGTCTTGCTTTTGTGTGTTCGACGGTAACAACGATCGATTTAATCATTTAAAGAGCGATTTCTCTCGACGTTCGTGAATTTTTTTTTTTTTTTCGAAGTGCAAAATTTGATTGTTATACAAGGTGTCCGGTAGTGAATGGATAACCTTGAAATGTGTTATAGTATATCTTATGCCCATTAAAAAAATAAATACGAAAAAAAAATACCATAAGTAGTACCAAAATTATGATTTTTTTAAAAGTCTAATTTTTTTTTCCTTATTTTACTTTTATGAACACTACGATCAGAAATGAATCGATTCCATCGGTTTTTTGTTGTTTTATTCATTCAATTCTAATCGTCGAGTTCATAAAAGTGAGATAAGAAAAAAATAGACTCTAGAAAAATTTATAACTTAGGTACTACTTATGATATATTTTGTTTCGTATTTTTTTCTGAACGGCCATAAGTTATACTATAAGACATTTCAAGGATATCCATTCATTACCGGACACCCTGTATAAAAACCAGTGGATATAGTTCGAAAAACACCCCAAATTCCCCCTTCCCCTCGGTCTTTTAATATTCCAAAAGAATCCCTGAAAGGGTTTTTTGCGACTAGCGATAGTTTTCGAAATAGTCCATTTTTCAAGTTATTAATTTTACTGTGCTCATAAACAAACTAAACTGAATAAACTTGAGCAAAACCTAAATAAACTCAAATAAGTTTATAATATAAAAAACCTAAAAACCTAATTAGACAACCAACCGATATAAATAATTTTTCAAAACCCAAATAATCGAATCAACTCTTTTGATTCTCGAACCCAAACAAACTTAAGTCAAACCCAAATAAACTCAATTAAATTAATGATATTTTAAAAAAACCTTCATAACTAATTATAAAAAGAATCTATATAAATAACTTTTCAAAACCCAAGCAATTCTAAATAAACCCAAACAGTCTAAAAGAAACCCAAACCAGGAAAATAAACCCAAACAAGCCCATCTGTTATAACAAACGATATATACGTACGGGCGAGGAATGTTCGACGAAACCAGCAGAGTAGGGGTATCGATCAGCCATGGTGGCTGATATAGATAGACTCACGGTCTGAACCAATTTTTTTTTTGTCACAGCGCTTAAAAAATATGATTATCGTGATCGTCATTATTACAAGTGGTTTTCCTATTTATTTTTTTTTTTTCATTCAAAAAATATCAAATCAACAATAGTATTGATTAATTAAAAATATTAAGTGAAAAACGACAGTTTGAAAAAAGTCGATCAATTTTTTCATTCCTGAAATTAGAAATAAATAGTAAATCCATATCTTCG
The DNA here is from genome assembly GCA_030522765.1 of Ophioninae sp. B BG-2022a. Lineage (NCBI taxonomy): Eukaryota > Metazoa > Arthropoda > Insecta > Hymenoptera > Ichneumonidae > Ophioninae sp. B BG-2022a. The sequence continues at coordinate 1,422 of JAPYZJ010003288.1, read as the reverse complement.
TTGATGGAGGTTTCAACATTGTCACTCTCGCTGTCAATTAAAGCAGAATGATTGGACATTCGAAGCTGTCGGATCTGCTTTTGTTTGGGTTTGTTTTGGTCGGTCAAAAACTCAAAATTGGAAGATTTTTACCTTTTTTGATCATCATCACATTAACTGTTCATCATTCAACCCAAACACAAACATAAAAAACACAAAATTTGAATTTCAAAAACTCCCTAACATCTTAATTACAAATGTGAAAAACGACAGTTTGAAAAAAGTCGATCAATTTTTTCATTCCTGAAATTAGAAATAAATGGTAAATTGATATCTTCATTGATGGAGGTTTTAACATTGTCATTTTGGCTGTCAATTAAAGCAGAATGATTGGACATTCGAAGCTGTCGAATCTGTTTTTGTTTGGGTTTGTTTGGGTTGGATATCGAATGTGTTTTTTCTTATTGATATCAAAATGGACCAGCAGGCCTAGTCACGCTCCAAAAACGCGATATAATATCGTTCCTGGTTGCTTAATAGCCCGCGTTGTATCTCTTTCGCTTCCGCTATTCCATATGGCCAATACCTACGAAGGTGGATATCGGTAAACGTGAGTGGCGAGTTTGTGCATCGCTCGCAGCGTTCACGCTCGATTTACCTGACACTGGATTCAACCGATGCGTTCTCTGATAGCTTAAACGTGCATTTAGCAATATCGTTCGTCCCGGAGCATATCTCTCTTTCATTCCCTCCCTAACCTTCTTCGAATCAGAGTCTTTCCCTTATTTTCCTTTTTTTTTTTCATTCTATTGCTGTCCATGTGTTTTCACATACTTTTCGATATCAACGTTCGTTCTCCACGTCTTTGTAGATTTTATTGCACTGACTCCTGGCCCAAACGTCGTGATTAAAAGAATATTTTTTCAATCACTTTGGCCCATTGATATCACGTCCTGATTTAAAACTAACGGACTTTATGAAGAAAAGGAAAACTACGGGGTGGGGAAAAATGAAAAATTTTATGAACGACGAAACTGTGGGGATAAATGATGTTGATGGAAAAAAAAAATTATATCGTCTTGTAATCAAACGTAAATCTTGTAAAAATTAAATCTTCTATAATCAAACCTAAATCTTGTGAAAAACCAAATATTTTATAATTAAATCTGAATCTTCTTAAATCAAACCTAAATCTTGTAAAAATCAAATCTTCTAAAATCAAACGTAAATCTTGTAAAAATCAAATCTTCTATAATCGAGCCTATATCTTGTAAAAATCAAATGTTCTATAATCAAACGTAAATCTTTTAAAAAACATCTCCTATAATCAAACCTATATCTTGTAAAAATCAAATCTTCTATAATCAAACCTAAATCTCCTAAAAAAACAAATCTTATATAACCAAACCTAAATCTTCTAAAAAATCAAATCTTCTATAATCA